>CM067369.1:13353043-13548158 GCA_034401795.1 Chaetoderma sp. LZ-2023a | reverse complement strand
GCATGACACGTGTGTTTTCCGAGAGATCCAGATCAAAGGTTGTGTATCGAGGAGGAGATAAATTCCCTCGTACAAAAAGGAGCTATTCAGCCGGCACAAAGGTGTCCGGGCTTCTATTCAACCCTGTTCTTGGTAACAAAACGCACCGGTGGGTGGAGACCGATTCTCAACCTCAAGCCATTGAACAAGTTCATCGAGACGCCCAGTTTCAAGATGGAAACGGTGCGCTCGGTGTTGGCGGGGTTGGAGAGGGGGATGTGGACGGCGTCGATAGATTTGAAGGACGCTTATTTCCACATCCCCATCCACAGGAGTTTCTGTCGCTTCCTGAGATTTGCATTCCAGGGCAGACAGTGGGAATTCAGGGTGTTGCCCTTCGGAATTTCCACGGCTCCTCGGGTTTTCACCCGTGTGGTTCTTGCAATCACAGCATACCTCCGCAGGAGAAGCATAGCAGTCCACACGTACATAGACGACTGGCTGTTGAAAGCGCACACCCGGGAAAGTTTGTCCGCCAATCTGGAGATTGTTTTGAAAATTCTCACAGACTTGGGCTGGATGATCAATTTCCCAAAATCAGAGCTGACTCCATCCCAGAAGTTTGTTTACCTGGGGATGTTCTTCGATCTAGAGACAGGATATGTTTATCCTACTCAGGAGAGAGTTCAAATACTCATCTCGTTGATTCAGTCAGTGTGCGACAGTCGTCATGTCCTGGCACGGGTTTACTTGAGAATGCTGGGGTTGATGGTTTCGTTGGCCGATCCAGTTGTTTCTCATGACACAATGGACCCAGAGTACAGGTTCGCTGGACTCGAATGTGTCAGTGTTGGCGCCTCTGATTCACCACCTGCAATGGTGGTTGAATACAGAGAATCTCTTGCCGGGGGTTTTGCTAACCCCTCCCCACCCTCAGGTGACTGTGTATACAGATGCATCGATGGAGGGCTGGGGAGCTTGCCTGGAAGAATCCACGATATCAGGGCTTTGGAATCTGGAACAGTCACAGGAACATATAAATCTACTGGAGCTAAGAGCAGTAGTCCTGGGCCTGGAACATTTCTTACAGAAAGTTCAGGGCAAGATTGTTCTTATTCGTTCAGACAACTCAACAGTTGTGACTTACATAAACCGCCAGGGCGGAACGAAGTCGCCCAGTCTCTGTATGATGACATGGAAACTGCTTTGTTGGTGTCTGGATCACCAGATTACCTTGAAAGCAGTTCATATTCCGGGAAGGTTAAACCTGCTAGCAGACTCATTGAGCCGAAGGATGAGTGTTTTACCCACGGAATGGCAACTAAATCAATGTGTGGCGGATCGTCTGTTCGACCATTGGGGGAAACCCAACATCGATTTGTTCGCAACGAAGAAGAATGCGAAGATGACGACGTACGTCTCTCCGATTCCGGATCCAAGCGCTTTCGCAACAGATGCGTTAGCTATCAGCTGGGGGAGAATGTATGCATACGCATTCCCTCCAGCAATCCTGATTCCAAAAATTCTTCAGAAAATCAGACAAGAGGAATGCCAAGTGCTTCTGATCGCCCCGGATTGGCCAAGCCGATCATGGTATACGGATCTGCTGGACCTTCTGGTCTGCAATCCGGTTCCTCTGCCTCTGATGGACGATATTATCTTCCAGGGCAAGGCCCTTCACAACAATCCGTCAATGTTCAGATTGACTGCGTGGATGTTGTCAAGGAATCTAGAATTAAGGAGGGCTTTTCTGAGCAAGCAGCCATGTTTATGGCCAAAGCCAGGAGGGGGTCAACCTCCAGAGCATATAATTATAAAATCAACAGATTTGCAGAATGGTGCTCAAAAAGATGTATTGATCCAATGGATTCATCTATTCAAGTAGTAGCTGATTTCCTCTGTCACCTCTATGATGCCTATAGCCTCAAGCCTAACTCTATTGCTGGTTATAAGTCAGCATTAATGTCTGTTATTCCTTGCTTGGCTAAGAGGGGAAGTGATGAAGTAAATACATTGAATGTATTAATTAAAGGCATGGGCAATCTAAGACCAAGGAATCCTCCTGTGATTCCGTCTTGGAGTTTATCGCTAGTGCTTCAAGTACTAGGTGATAAGCCTTTTGAACCACTTAGTTCCATTTCTATGAAACTATTAACACTGAAGACTGTGTTTTTAATTGCTGCGGCCTCGGCTAGGCGTAGGAGTGAGATTCATGCCTTATCAGCCGAGGATGACCGTTTTGTGGTTTCAGGGGAAGGCCTTAAGCTGCTACCTAGGATTAATTTCTTGGCTAAAAATCAGTCGTTGAAATATCCAGGTCAACCTATTATTTTGCCTGCTTTAACTAGATATGATCCTAATTCTAAAGCATGGTGTCCCGTCCGGGCGCTGCGCCGGTACAAACAACGTACGGCGGCATGGCGCACCGACCAGTCAGCGTTATGGTTGTCATATATTGAGCCCCATGGGAGGGCTTCTAAGGACACCATTTCCAGGTGGATTGTGGAATGCATTCAGTTTTGCCATAAATCCGCCACCGGGAAGCAGGTTGACGTGGCCAAGGCTCACAGTGTCCGCGGCGTAGTGACATCCACGGCCCTATTTAATGGGGTCCCTGTGGATGATATTATGTCGGTGGCTCAGTGGCACTGTGAGTCAAGTTTTACAGACCATTATCTCCGTGACACCTCTAATCCTCTCGCCTTGTCGGTTTTGAAAAAATAAATCGGTTTATATTTTTTGAGGTGATTTCCTCATTACTTATATATATCACAATTAATTTATGGAAACACCCACTTTTTTGGGCCTGCATCAGTCTTTACCGATGGGAAGATGATGTCAGCAGCCATTTTCAACAAGGTCAGTCTTGTTCATGTGTTGTCCGTTGTTGATTGTATTGTCACGATTACCCGTTATTAATATGGTGATGGTTTGTGTATTTGTGTGGTTCATTGTTGAGAGTTACGAAAATGGAGCTTTTTCGTCTCTGTCCTGTAGTACATGGCACTTGTACGTAGAGAGCGTATAGGACATTGAGGTCAGTCGACTCTTCCTCCCAGGAAGGAGGGGGGGGGAGCGCATATGACATTCGGTCATCTCTCATACATCGGTGGTGTTATCCGATGGTTAGTCAAATCCTGACTGTTTTTTCTTACAGTTTCAGAAGTTTAAGTGCCTTAAACGCAGAAAAGCGTATAGGGATGAGCTGGTCTTTTGACCTCGCCTCCCTCCCGCCAGATTCACTTTCGAATTCTGGCAATATCAAAAGTATTAGGGAGGTAAGTATACTCTTGAAGTGAAATAAACGAAATCTAGGATTTCTTTTTTCACGAGAGAGTTGATACTTACCTCCCTAGATACGGACCCGGCCTCTCCACCCCACAGAGGCTCGGTCTTCAGGCTCTTAATAGTTGCATGTGTGTCAGCCAATAATCTAGTCAGAGGAAGTGCTAGTCTGCGCATGCGCGGAGGTGGGGCTGGCATCCGCCGGACTACGCTCTGACTCCCTGCCCAGTAGGGGCACCTAACTGTTTTAAATCTGAGTGTTTATTGAGTGAAAGCCAATATTTAGCAATATCAAAAGTATTAGGGAGGTAAGTATCAACTCTCTCGTGAAAAAAGAAATCCTAGATTTCGTTTAAAACACTACAAGGTGTTTGTATTATCTCGACGTGTTCATGCCTTGTGCATGTTGTCATCCAGTACTGAAAACCACTTTCTAAGTGGGCATTTTCTATGGCATTGGAAGAGATTGTGCCTACATTGACCATCGCTGTTGGGATACGCTTACAGATAGTGGAACTGTGTTGCACGGTTTATATATGTTGTTGAGTTTCTGATTAAGCTTTGTGTGTGGCCAGCGATGATTCATAATATCTCATGAGAGTTTGCGGTGACAAGCATCAAGTCTGATCAAGCGTATCCATGGAACTGAACAGCTGTGACAGTAGCATAGCATTATGGAGACACATCGAGCATTGTATAGGTGCATTTAACTTTCATGGCAGTTTCAAATCCACAGTTTTCAGAAGGACTGGAAAGCATTATTTCCTGTTACACAATGATTTGCAATGTCAGTTGAACTGCAGAGAAGTGAGCCAAGGATACCTCTCCCCGAAGTAAGGTACCTTCATCATTCATCTCCCTTGTCCTGGACAGGTATACATGTGACAACTCCATTTTGGCTTCATTCATGAAGATGTGTGTGATTTTGAGCTGTTTTTCAACTATTGGAAGTAGCTCGCTTTTAAAGCTGCTTTTCCAGTTTCGCTTAAATCTGTCAATTTTATCTCTGATACATTATAACTAGGTCACATTTGACAAAGAAATTTCTTAATGCCCTTTAAGAGCACAACTGACACGGTTGGAGAGAGGTCCGGTTTCTTGGCTTTAGGCAGCGTGATAAGTGTGTCATCTCCCACAGCATATATCGGGTGGAGTTGCGTCAAAAGCAGAGTTTATGATGTATGTGTGGGGGGTGGGGGGGGGGGGGGGTGGAAGTGGGTGCAGGGGCTGAAATGGTATCACCTGCATGTTTATTATTGATGCCATTTCTTATGGCTGCTGTTGCTTTTCTGATCTCTGCTTCTGTCATTGGATTTTGCATTGATCGTTGCTGGTCATCAAATGTGGATAGTGGCACACCGTCTCACTGAAATGATCTTTAACTCATTCTCTAATGGGCTCAGCTTTTAGCTGGTCATAGCGGATGAAGTGTCATCAGAGTTGCGTTCAATGAGTGATTGCTGTGATGTGCAGATTCTTAATGTCTTGGCTGCTCTGAACATTTCAGCACAGTCATCAGCGGAAGTGATCTCGTTTACCAGGTCATTGGCTGGTTGGATGGCCGTTTCTTTTAATATTCACTGTTTTGTCATAGAATTTTGTTGCAATTATTTCTTAGTTCAGTGTTGTTTTGTTCAGATTGTATTGGTAGTCGCAATTTTTTTTTTTTTGGATATGACATCTTTGTCACAAGTGGATGGCCAACATGGACTCACTTTTCGTGGGAGTCTGGCTGCACTGATATTTTAGCGGCTGATATCGCTGCATAGGCTTGCGCGATTTTTCGATTTAATCATGAAGTTTGATTTATTTTTTAAATCACGATTTTTACGATGTAATTGAGGAAAAAAAGGTCATGTTTTTTTAAAATCTGAAGTATGTACTTTTCCGTCGCATTTTATCAGTACATGAGTACAATTATAATCGATTCACGACTGTTTTCATCGCGTTTATATCCCGCCGTGTCATGCACGTGTCGAATAATTATTAATCACAACACAAAGTGCAACAATAAACAAGCTAACAATAAATAGCGAGGTAACACTTTTGTCATTGAGAAAACCAGCTAGTTACTCCGTCGAATCGCCATATAATTTTCTTTCTTTCGCTGCAGACCCCGAGTCTGTCGTGAAATGCCAAGTATATACTTAGTTGCAGAGTGTTAGGCAATCAGTGAACATAATTCTTTTTAATTCTAGAGTTAGCAATTTCAGGCGGTGTAATAATCTTTCCTTTTTGATTCGGTTGTCATGTCAAATAAAATAAAATAAAGCAACATCATTCCAGATTGTTTGATTTTGAACTGTGCATTCTGTTGATTACACTTAAATGTAAATGGTACATTCTGAAAGCAACTGAACTGCACTATAGGACGAGTACCTATTCAAAGCTACCGTCCTATGTATGTGGATTGCGCAGTATCTCCCCGGGTCTGCGTTACTCCGGTAATGACCTAAACTCGTCCTACAAAGGGAGGCTATATTAAGCGGAAGCTGACACATCATGTAATTTACATTTTTTTCTCGGCGACATTTTATCTCAAATTTTGATGAAATAAATAATGTTTATTAAACTATACGCAATATTTAGGCAGTCCCAGTTAATAATTTCACTCCCGCGATGATGGATATAAAGTATACATTAAGCATAGACGTAGGATGGTAAGAATGTGTGTTCTAATTTCGTGCTATTTTTGTATCATTTATTTCAAAGTTTTCTAGAAACAAGTCACGTTACCCCGGTTTATAATTTTGAGAATTTGGACCTACGATTTAATCGAAAATCGTGATTTTCTTTATAAAATCGATCGCGATGTTTCAAAGCAAAAATCGCGGAAGCCTATCTCTGCACATTGGATAATGTTGGCTACAGCTTGGTTTGCTTTGCAAAGAATGAATCCAGTTTTAGCTATGCCCCCACCTGTCTCTAGTTATGCTCCGCCCACGCTTTGCCTGTGTTGGGATTGATCAAACCCGGCACTATGAATCTCAATTTTTAGAAATCTACCGGTAGGCTGTTAAATATTTTGAAACTAATGGCAGCATCATCCTCCTGTAAAATTAGTTTCAAAATACTCAACCCCAATTTTTTTTAAATAGTGAAGACATACAATTTGTACGCTGATGGACTTTTAAATGTTCCTGACGAGCTTAGCTACATCATTCATTATGTAGTTGATTGTGAAGTCAGCTTACATGTGATGTAATTGATTATGAAATTTTATACTTGATTGACCTATTTGATCCATCAGTTGAGGTCAACCGTGAACATCTCAGCTATTGCTTGCCTCTACGTTGTTATTACTGATTAGTTAGTTTGTAGATATTTTGTTTGGTCTTGGATTTGGTTTTGGCAATGGTTTGTATATGATACATGTACGCACACTTCTAGGGGCATTCAGAGATCTTATTGTGCTATTAAAACTACAGTGGCTCCAAATCGAACTCAATTTTCAAAACTCTGACTTCTAGGCGCATTGATGGGCCTGTAGGTGGTAAGCTCAAATAAGGTCAATCTAAAGCTCTGGATATTTCACTTCAAGAGTATACTTACCTCCCTAATACTTTTGATATTGCTAAATATTGGCTTTCACTCAATAAACACTCAGATTTAAAACAGTTAGGTGCCCCTACTGGGCAGGGAGTCAGAGCGTAGTCTGGCGGATGCCAGCCCCACCTCCGCGCATGCGCAGACTAGCACTTCCTCTTTGCTAGATTATTGGCAGAGAGTTCACACATGTCTTTTTGTGCTGAAGCTTTTCTTTATCTTAAACTAGTTTAAGTGGTGTTGTTTGGTGTGATAGTCACTTTTTTGGATGGCGGGAAGTATCAATTCGCCAAAGGAGGACTTAGGACCTTTAAATCAGGTGACTTCTAGTAAAATTAGCGAGTTTTCTTCCCGGTGTATTGTGTTTCCGGGACTCGCGTTTACCGTGATAAGCGCCTTAGTTAGTTGGTTTAGGTCAACTCGGTGCTACCTAGGACTAATTTCTCTTTCTGTTTATGTCCACAGGTCTGTATGACGCTAGGTGGTGACATCACAGTTGCAGAGAGTTAGTTTTCTCTCCACCATGGTTCCATTTCCTACTAACACTGTTAGGTTATCTAACCGAATGAAAAATATGTCCAGTGAGTTGGAGGCCTAGTATAAAGGTCTTCTCACTTTGCCCTCTTGATCCAATTCCTTCCCCATGAGGTGGAGAGAGTTAAGAGGCGTGCAGATGGTGGAGTTCTCCGGTTCGTCACGTTGGATGGTTTGTCTATACAAAGTGTCAGGTATCTAGTTATTGATAATGTGGTGATGTTAATTATTGTAAACAAACAAAGGGAGATAATTAACATTTTTGCCAGAAAAGAGTTATCTATATGTATCTGATGGTTGTGTAGTCAACTTATCCATTCAGCATACAATTCGTCCTTGCACTTGGATGTTTTGTTGGGATCGAATTTTTCCTGTCACGGGATTAATGACGTCATAATCAGCCTGGCTATGTGTTTATCAGCAATTCAAGCGCTATGCTGCTTTCTGATGTATATTGATCTTTATGATCGTTTTCCTTCTCTTTGAGTTGGATTGAGTTTCTAAGCTTAACTAGTTGCTCATACTCCTTGTCCTTTGCCCTGTTTCAGGGACCGGGTTGCGCGTCCTGTGGTCGTTTTCTTCTGGATAAGTTCTGGCCGCATCTGTGCTGTCAATGTAGCCCTTGTGGTCCATTTGTTAATTGTGACATATGTAAGCACTGGGGGGGCGAGTTAATGTCCGAATTCTTGTGCTGCTTACAGGCGACGGACAAGGTGGTAGAGGAGGAGAAGAAGAAGAAGCGGAAACGAGAGGTTGTAAGTAGGAAGGGTAAGGGGAAGGTCTCGTCCGCGGTGGATATGGAGGCCTTCCGGACCGAGATGTTGGGAGAGATGAAGAGGACAATAAAGGATTTGGTTCCAGGGTTGCTTCGTGGCATGCTTCCTGGACCAAATCCTTTACTGTCCTCGTCATCGGCTTCGGAGCAGGTAATCCCCGCCTCTGGATCGATTTTCCTTAGTCCGCTTCCGTTGTTCGACGATCCAGAGGTGGCCCCATTAGAGGGGGCGTTCCACGGCCCTGGCAGCAGGCTTATTGCCGCGCCGATAGGGGACCGTGGACGGTTGTCGCTGGAACCCGCGGGCTGCTTATCAGTCCAGGGGTATCCGCACGCCGCGGTGGCCAGTACCTCCTATGGCACCGTTCCTGGTCAGCCCGGGTTAGCTCTCTTTGCTGACCCGGGGTCTAATCTTTCTGACCAGGGTAATGAGGATTACCTGCTAGGGTCGCCGTCTGACGACGTGGACATGGATGAAGACGTTTGTGCACCCCTCGCGGGGAATACAGGCGCCTTATTCCACGGTTTTACTCACCCTGGAGTAAAGTCCGCGGCTCAGGTGGTGGCCCAGGGCGCTGCTGATGGCCAGCGGTACCGCATACCTCGGCTTGCCGAGGGTGTTGCTGGTGCTGGCCGGGCCCGTGGTGAGACTATATATACCCCGCGCTCTGCCACGGTGCCTGCTCCTGGTCAAACCAGTGATATTCTCATGCCGGGGCTGTCAGGCCCGCGTGTTTTCCCTGGCTTGCCAGGTGTATCAGCATACCCGCCGTCAAGCTCTACTGCTTGCGCTCAGGAGGAAGACGAAGGACCCCGTCTTGTAGAGCGCTCGCAGTTAGCCACGGAGGAGGATTGGTATGACGCTTGCCAGTGGTTGGTGAGCGTTAGGCCTGATCTGCCCGTGGAGCAGTCGGCTAGCCAGCGTGTTCACACGCCGTGGTTAGCTGGGAAACCGACTGCTAACGCTATGCCTTCTCTGCCGCTGGCGGAGCATGTCGTTGACATGTTCAAGGCGGCGGAGTCGTCCATTAAGTCGAGTGGACGTCTCGCGAAGGCCCCTCGCGAGGTGGCCAGGCGTTGTCGCATCGTGCCCCTGGATTACCAGCGGTACGGTGTGGTACCCAAGCCCAGCGTGGATGACCGCGCGGCTTTGGGTGAGGATGCGCGGCCAGGCACCCGTTCTGACACGGGTGTCTTGTGCGCGAACGCGTTGCGTTCGGCGAATACCGCGTTGCGTGATGCGGAGGAGAGTGGGAGGGCTTCGATTGCCGCTCTGTCCCACGTCTCCCAGCTGTTACAGGGGGTAGTAACGGCATCCGCATCGCGCCAGCCAAGTCCGGTCACTGTCCAGCGAACCATCCAGGATGGTATTAACCTGGCGCTGGACTGTGTGACTCGGGCGGTGACCAGGAGTGTCAGGGCAAGACGCACGTTTGCCCTGGACAATCTGTGCCCGTCTCAGGACCTGTACAATAGGCTACTGCGTACGCCTATGACGGGCCCTGGTCTTTTTGGAGGTGAGGGATGTCGCCACCTCCAGGAGACGGTCACCCTGGTGAATAACCAGAGGGCGCTGCGCGAGCAGTTTGATGTGCTGCGTCGTGCTAACGCTCGCGCCGCGGCCCCGGCGTATCGTCCCCTGCAGGCTCGAGGTGGTGCTGGCCAGGTCAGTGGCCAGCCACCGTCGCAGCGTCGGCCTCGGCCGCGTGCGATTCGGCCAGCAGCGAGGGGGGCGCAGGTTCCTCAGCCGCCGTCAGCCAGGCAGCCGCCCGCGCACCGAGGTGCGCGCGGGGCGGGGCGGGGCGCGCGAGGATCTGGGCGTGGTTATCGGTCCTGACAGGACGCTTACCGCGGTAAGAACCACTCCGGTGTGTATGGCGGCGGAGACAGTGCCGCTCTTGCATGCCTCGTGTCCACCGCGGTCCCTAGGTGGGCCGGTGGGAGGCCGGCTAGCCGGCCACATGCAAGAGTGGGAACGGTTAACTCAGGACCGTTTAGTCTTGCGATGGCTTTCCGTCGGGTATCATCCAGAGTGGGTGACAGGCCCGCCGTCGCGACTGTCTCTGGTGCCAGTCTGGACTCCCATTCCGAGAGATCCAGAGCAAAGGTTGTGTATCGAGGAGGAGATAAATTCCCTCATACAAAAGGGAGCTATTCAGCCGGCACAAAGGTGTCCGGGCTTCTATTCAACCCTGTTCTTAGTAACAAAACGCACCGGTGGGTGGAGACCGATTCTCAACCTCAAGCCATTGAACAAGTTCATCGAGACGCCCAGTTTCAAGATGGAAACGGTGCGCTCGGTGTTGGCGGGGTTGGAGAGGGGGATGTGGACGGCGTCGATAGATTTGAAGGACGCTTATTTCCACATCCCCATCCACGGGAGTTTCTGTCGCTTCCTGAGATTTGCATTCCAGGGCAGACAGTGGGAATTCAGGGTGTTGCCCTTCGGAATTTCCACGGCTCCTCGGGTTTTCACCCGTGTGGTTCTTGCGATCACAGCATACCTCCGCAGGAGAAGCATAGCAGTCCACACGTACATAGACGACTGGCTGTTGAAAGCGCACACCCGGGAAAGTTTGTCCGCCAATCTGGAGATTGTTTTGAAAATTCTCACAGACTTGGGCTGGATGATCAATTTCCCAAAATCAGAGCTGACTCCATCCCAGAAGTTTGTTTACCTGGGGATGTTCTTCGATCTAGAGACAGGATATGTTTATCCTACTCAGGAGAGAGTTCAAATACTCATCTCGTTGATTCAGTCAGTGTGCGACAGTCGTCATGTCCTGGCACGGGTTTACTTGAGAATGCTGGGGTTGATGGTTTCGTTGGAACCAGTCATTCCTCAGGCCGCCTTACGCAGGCGGCCGATCCAGTTGTTTCTCATGACACAATGGACCCAGAGTACAGGTTCGCTGGACTCGAATGTGTCAGTGTTGGCGCCTCTGATTCACCACCTGCAATGGTGGTTGAATACAGAGAATCTCTTGCCGGGGGTTTTGCTAACCCCTCCCCACCCTCAGGTGACTGTGTATACAGATGCATCGATGGAGGGCTGGGGAGCTTGCCTGGAAGAATCCACGATATCAGGGCTTTGGAATCTGGAACAGTCACAGGAACATATAAATCTACTGGAGCTAAGAGCAGTAGTCCTGGGCCTGGAACATTTCTTACAGAAAGTTCAGGGCAAGATTGTTCTTATTCGTTCAGACAACTCAACAGTTGTGACTTACATAAACCGCCAGGGCGGAACGAAGTCGCCCAGTCTCTGTATGATGACATGGAAACTGCTTTGTTGGTGTCTGGATCACCAGATTACCTTGAAAGCAGTTCATATTCCGGGAAGGTTAAACCTGCTAGCAGACTCATTGAGCCGAAGGATGAGTGTTTTACCCACGGAATGGCAACTAAATCAATGTGTGGCGGATCGTCTGTTCGACCATTGGGGGAAACCCAACATCGATTTGTTCGCAACGAAGAAGAATGCGAAGATGACGACGTACGTCTCTCCGATTCCGGATCCAAGCGCTTTCGCAACAGATGCGTTAGCTATCAGCTGGGGGAGAATGTATGCATACGCATTCCCTCCAGCAATCCTGATTCCAAAAATTCTTCAGAAAATCAGACAAGAGGAATGCCAAGTGCTTCTGATCGCCCCGGATTGGCCAAGCCGATCATGGTATACGGATCTGCTGGACCTTCTGGTCTGCAATCCGGTTCCTCTGCCTCTGATGGACGATATTATCTTCCAGGGCAAGGCCCTTCACAACAATCCGTCAATGTTCAGATTGACTGCGTGGATGTTGTCAAGGAATCTAGAATTAAGGAGGGCTTTTCTGAGCAAGCAGCCATGTTTATGGCCAAAGCCAGGAGGGGGTCAACCTCCAGAGCATATAATTATAAAATCAACAGATTTGCAGAATGGTGCTCAAAAAGATGTATTGATCCAATGGATTCATCTATTCAAGTAGTAGCTGATTTCCTCTGTCACCTCTATGATGCCTATAGCCTCAAGCCTAACTCTATTGCTGGTTATAAGTCAGCATTAATGTCTGTTATTCCTTGCTTGGCTAAGAGGGGAAGTGATGAAGTAAATACATTGAATGTATTAATTAAAGGCATGGGCAATCTAAGACCAAGGAATCCACCTGTGATTCCGTCTTGGAGTTTATCGCTAGTGCTTCAAGTACTAGGTGATAAGCCTTTTGAACCACTTAGTTCCATTTCTATGAAACTATTAACACTGAAGACTGTGTTTTTAATTGCTGCGGCCTCGGCTAGGCGTAGGAGTGAAATTCATGCCTTATCAGCCGAGGATGACCGTTTTGTGGTTTCAGGGGAAGGCCTTAAGCTGCTACCTAGGATTAATTTCTTGGCTAAAAATCAGTCGTTGAAATATCCAGGTCAACCTATTATTTTGCCTGCTTTAACTAGATATGATCCTAATTCTAAAGCATGGTGTCCCGTCCGGGCGCTGCGCCGGTACAAACAACGTACGGCGGCATGGCGCACCGACCAGTCAGCGTTATGGTTGTCATATATTGAGCCCCATGGGAGGGCTTCTAAGGACACCATTTCCAGGTGGATTGTGGAATGCATTCAGTTTTGCCATAGATCCGCCACCGGGAAGCAGGTTGACGTGGCCAAGGCTCACAGTGTCCGCGGCGTAGTGACATCCACGGCCCTATTTAATGGGGTCCCTGTGGATGATATTATGTCGGTGGCTCAGTGGCACTGTGAGTCAAGTTTTACAGACCATTATCTCCGTGACACCTCTAATCCTCTCGCCTTGTCGGTTTTGAAAAAATAAATCGGTTTATATTTTTTGAGGAGGTTTTTCCTCATTACTTATATATTTCACAATTAATTTATGGAAACACCCACTTTTTTGGGCCTGCATCAGTCTTTACCAATGGGAAGATGATGTCAGCAGCCATTTTCAACAAGGTCAGTCTTGTTCATGTGTTGTCCATTGTTGATTGTATTGTCACGATTACCCGTTATTAATATGGTGATGGTTTGTGTATTTGTGTGGTTCATTGTTGAGAGTTACGAAAATGGAGCTTTTTCGTCTCTGTCCTGTAGTACATGGCACTTGTACGTAGAGAGCGTATAGGACATTGAGGTCAGTCGACTCTTCCTCCCAGGAAGGAGGGGGGGGGGGAGCGCATATGACATTCGGTCATCTCTCATACATCGGTGGTGTTATCCGATGGTTAGTCAAATCCTGACTGTTTTTTCTTACAGTTTCAGAAGTTTAAGTGCCTTAAACGCAGAAAAGCGTATAGGGATGAGCTGGTCTTTTGACCTCGCCTCCCTCCCGCCAGATTCACTTTCGAATTCTGGCAATATCAAAAGTATTAGGGAGGTAAGTATACTCTTGAAGTGAAATAAACGAAATCTAGGATTTCTTTTTTCACGAGAGAGTTGATACTTACCTCCCTAGATACGGACCCGGCCTCTCCACCCCACAGAGGCTCGGTCTTCAGGCTCTTAATAGTTGCATGTGTGTCAGCCAATAATCTAGTCAGAGGAAGTGCTAGTCTGCGCATGCGCGGAGGTGGGGCTGGCATCCGCCAGACTACGCTCTGACTCCCTGCCCAGTAGGGGCACCTAACTGTTTTAAATCTGAGTGTTTATTGAGTGAAAGCCAATATTTAGCAATATCAAAAGTATTAGGGAGGTAAGTATCAACTCTCTCGTGAAAAAAGAAATCCTAGATTTCGTTTATTTTGTGTTGAGGTTTACTCACTGTATCTGTCACATAAGTTTTAGAGACTAGAAGAATGTCATTAAGGCTTGTAGCCTTTCACATCCTTTGGCCTGCTTTCTAGTGGATCATCCAGGTTAATTTGAAGCCCTGGTTTAATGCATAGTGCGTTTGTACTCATTTTGTGATTTACAGGTTCCATTAAAGCTGCATATCCCTGCTTATCTCATAGACAATGGACATTTCCACTTCATATATCCATCATATCATGTCATAATCTACTACGTGACGTGTCGAATGACATCTTAATCACTGACGTCATGAATGACGTAGAGAAGTATGCCACGAACTCATAGTGGAAGACGGAATATGCATTGTTGTATGGATTGTACTACTATTTAATAAATATTTAGATTTATGTTTTGAAACTAATTTAACTAGGCGTTGTTGCTGCCATAGGCAGCAACAGCACCCAGTCAAATTAGTTTCAAAATATTTAACAGCTTACCCGTATAGTTTTAAGGAAATTGATAGTCAGGACCTTCGGTGATCGATCGATCCCAAGACGGTGAAGTGTGGATGTAGCCTAGTTACAGTTGGGCGGGCAATAGCTAAAGTTGGAAGGGTCGATGTTCTTACGTGTGTGCGTGGGTCTGTGCGCTTTGTAAGTGCTTCCAAATAACTAAAGAAAACTAATTATATAAGGAATACATTTCACCTCTACAGTTGTGTTCAAAATGATGTATGTTGGGTTTAAATATAGCATTTAGTCTATTTACAACGCTATAGATAATAAAATATGTAAAGCTTATGCACTTTGATTCTCAGATGTGGGAGTCCGCTGCCCTCTTCTATCTACTTGTTCCGATTGTTCAGCCAGTATGTTTGACTGTTATTGGTGTGCTGATACTAAAAGCTGTAGCGATGAAGCATGTGGTGCAGAACCGGTAAGTCTTCTGAGGTACTAGTAAAACCTAGTGTATGAAATACAACCAATAATAATCTGAAAAATCATAGATTTTTAGCTCACCTGGCCTGAAAGGCCAAGTGAGCTTATGCTGTGGCGACCATCCGTCCATCCGTCCGTCCATCCATCCATCCATCCATCCATCCATCCATCCATCATCCGTCAACTTTTCCTTTAAACGACTTCTCAAGAACCACTGGTCCGATTTCAATTATATTTGGCAGGAAGTATCCTTAGGGCATCGGGATCCAAGTTTGTTCAAACGAAGCTGATCGGCCAATTTGGCCGGTGGCCATCTTGGATTTTGGCCAATTTTTAGAAACGTCTAAAAATCTCCGAAACCACTAAAGGGATTGAAGCAAACCTCATGAAATATGATCTAGGGTAAGAGCTGAACCAAGTTTGTTCAAGGGAACTTGATTGGTTAAATGGTTCAGCGGCCATCTTGGTTGACCTAGTTTTAGCGAAAAGAACTTCTCCAGGAGGGCTGAAGGGATCAGGCCAAAATTTGGCAGATATGATTAGGTACTAAGGACGATTAAAGTTTGTTCAAGAGAAGTTGATCCATCAAAAAATATGGCCACCATGGGCCAATCAATTTATAGCGTATTTGGAGGCCATATGGGGTTTTTATTTGATAGATTTTAAGGTCGAAATTGGTTTTATATATGTTTTTGCGTATTCTGATCTCAAATTTGTAATTTTCAAAACGGTTGAATAAACGGTTTGGTGGCCATCTTCGATCATTTTCCTGCCAAAATCTCCCATACTAAAGCAATGGGAAATTTAAATGTTTTCTTCTCGAGAACTACCGGGCCAATTTCAATTATATTTGGTAAAATTACTGAACATCCATCATGGTGAAATTATTTAAAATCAATGGTCGAGTGGGGTTTAGGTGTATTGAGAGACACTTGCCAATAATTTGAAAAAACATCACATATATGTGGTAGTGGTTTGCATGGACGAAAATTCAAAGGCCTGTGGTCTGGAACCTTGAAGGACATATCAGCATAGACAATACAATTGTTTTAAAGATATTGACCACTGTGAAGATAGGGTTCACATGGGGACAGAACGAGGGGGGTGGGGAATTGGGAGATGCCCCAACCCTCTTTTTTCCTCTCCCACAGTTTAGACCCCCACCCCACCCAGGTCAAAACACATTCCGACACCCCAGTTATTGCGCTTGATTGCCCTGTCCATTTTTGTCAATCTTACTGGGGTTTGCTGCTGTTCATGTTGCAATGTTATTAATGTATCTATCCTTTTAGTTTTCAGTTTGAAACACCATTTGAGAGAAAAATTAAAGCAAATTTAAACTTGACAATTTTTATAAACCCTGTAACACTTAAATTTGCTTTAAAAAATTACATCTCCTAGTAAATATCCATTTCCAGACAAAGAGAATCTGTTTGAAAATTTACCACTCGGTTATTGCGCCAGACATTCCAGTCATACTTTTTCAAAAATATTCTCATGATCTGCAAATGGCCATTTTGCAAGGTCACTGCTGTAGCCGTTTTTGGCTGGCTTGTGTGTTATAGGGTTAATAATATTTAAATACTGTATTGTGTAAACTACCAGTGCAAATATCAAATAAAGTTTTCTCGAAGTGAGAGGGAGAGAGAATCTCATATTAGGTAATCAGACTGGACTATATATAGTAGATTTGTTAATAAATACCCCCTTCCCCTTGCAGGACAAGGGTAAAGATCCTGAAGTCTAAACAAGTAATCTGTTGAGTATATTTTGATATATTTAATTGGAATCTATTGCTGCCTAAAGCAGCAGCAGCTTCCAATCAAATTGGACTCGATATATTCAATTTGTGTGCATCCGGTATTGCATCTAAAATATTGATCCTACTGGTTTCAAATTTTAACACAACAAAGCAACATAACCTAAACAAGGATTTCCAGTGTTGTCTGTGATATGGACAAAAACCCAGGATCAAGATTGGATACACATTTTAATCTATGGACATCTCGGAAACTACTGGTTAGATTTTGCTCAAATTTTAACAAAGTAGAGGGCCATACACTATGAGTTAACAAATTTGGATATGCTAAAACTTATTTTAAAACCACTATGTACATTGTGAGAAAAATGGTATGGTAGTCTCTGATTACTCTTGTTCATAATATTATCAATCATGTATCAAGTCCCCGACAACACTGTTGTGCTTTAAAAATTGAATCTACCCGTCAATGGAATCTAAGTGATAACTAGATTGCTTGGTCGATGATGCATTATAGCAGAACCCATGTTCACCACTTTGACCTTGTTACCCATCCAATCCCTGGGGGCGGAGCCAAATGTAAATGCCCTCTTGCTGCCTTGCACTCCATAATCACCTACCAAATTTGTTTGAATTCCAACCACTGATTTTGGAAGAGTTGCATTACACAGAGACTGGAGTGGATTGTTGTGGAAAATCTGGATGTCATAAGGGGAAATGATCTGTGAAAGCAGGAGTTAAAAATTAACATGAGCCAGAGGCTAGTATAAATTGACTATGACTAGTACAATTTGTAACCGACAAGCCTGATGGTAACAATTTGATATGTCAATGGTCAAGGTGGCCAAAAAATGTCATTGCTGTGATCTTCAGAAATGTAGATATTCAGAGCAAGAGAAGACTATTTGTAAAAATGTACCACTAGAATGACTGGCTCGATAACCGAACCAGTCATTCCAGTGTTAAAATTTCAAAGATAGTCTTCCCTTGGGCACCAATGAAAATTTCATGGGCTAAAGTAGAATCTAGTAATCCTGCTAGAGACATGTAGTAGCTCATTTGGCCTTAATTTCAATCATGGAGAGGGTGTGTGAGAGTGATCTTTTGAACACACACTCCCCCCCCCCCCTTCCCCTTATGGTAACCCATATCAAATTCCTTTGAATTCCACACTAGTTTGGGAGGAGTTAGCGTGATGGACAGTTTTTCGGATGTTTGTCCTTTGGACCCCATCCCCTGACCCACAGGTGGCGGAACCAAATCTAAATATGGTCTTACAAAGCTCAATAATGGGTAACCCACATACCAAATTTGGTTGAATTCCACCCACCTGTTAGGGAGGGGATAGCATGATGGACCGACAGACAGGTAGATGAAGGCGATTATAATATCTCCATTTTTCAAAACATGTGGATCATGAAAGGACCCAAGGCGATAAGATACAGGTAAGTAATTAATTCAAAATCTTTATACAAAAATGTAGATTTCTTTCGGATTGAGAAATTAGGCTACCACCATCATTGGCCACAGCACATTGTTTCCAGGATTTGTCGGTGAAAGGGTTAAACATAGCAAAGACTGGAATTGACAAGTGGACATGGCAGAAATTTTGATTTTCTAATAGATGAATCCACTTTTAGCTGTGCCCCATCTCTAGGTAAGCTCCATCCATGATTTGCGTGTGTTGGGTTCAGTTTATACACTTTGAATCCTAAATTCCCAATTCCATGATAACTATAGATACAGCTAACCTGTTCAATATTTTGAAACTAATCTGACTGGGGTCTGTTCAATTATTCAACAGAATGTTTAGTAAATGGCATTCAATTCGTACAACTGACAGACTTTCAAAAGTGCATGATTGACTTAGCTACGTCGTCCAATAGATATTTTGATTGTGACGTCAGCCTACATGTGATGTAATTCATTATGATGTCATATACTTGGGTGACAGATTGGATTCATCTATTATTTAACCCTTTCTCATTTTCACCGACAAATCCCTGAAAAAGTATGATGCTTACAGTATAAAATTTATTCTATTGAATATTTTGAAATTAATTTGACTGAAAGCCATTGTTGCCTAAGGCAGTTTGCAGTCAAACTAATTTTAAAATATTCACCAGTTTTCCTTTATGGTATCATTAAAATGAGGCGGCATGGGGAATTCATCGGAAAAAAGGTTAATCTTACCTTGCTCGTGTGCAGATTTATGTTGTATATTTCACTGCCGCCGAATCATATTTGCGTTGTTCTTGGCTGATTCATTGCGATGGAGCCTAGTGTATACGGTGTCTCCGAATTCATAATCATATCAGTAATTTACATTAACAATTTTGATTGAATTCTACCAAAAGCTTTTGGAGATGGATGGATAGACAGATGAATGGAGGCAATTGCAATATCCCAGCAGTCTTAGCAGTCTTATTTTACACAGATCAACAAATTTTTCTCTTTATAAAATCCATGTTAGTAAATCCATCAGCCCACTTAGCAGAAGAAAGTCTCTGATGCCATTGTCCGCTCACCTGAAAAAAATAGGAACAATAGGTTAGAAATAGGCAAATTCAAAGAGGTATATTAAGACTTTAACAATCAAGTCTTTTCATGAAAATTTCCATTTTCTCATAGACAATGCCCATATGCAGACCAGTCATTCCAGTGATACATTTTCAAAAATAATATTACTTTGGTCAGAAAATTGACATTTTCCTAGACAACTGCAGCAGTTTTGGTTTGGCTCAAATGTTAGTGGTTAACAATATACATGTACGGCGCAGGGTCATACGGATATACTGGTAAGCACTATGACCCGACAACGGCTGTTATGGTCATACACCGCCCTCAGATTTTAGCCCAGAAATGAATAATATAATAAATGGTGGGCATATATAGTCCAAAAAGGGAGTATGACTACTAGTTACTGGATTAACCGTTTCAATCGACAAGAGTGAATAAAAAAATTTGTTACAAATGTTTCTAAATTCTGTTGAACATTTTGAAACTAATTTGACTGGAAGCTGGCTAAGGCAGGTTCAAATGTGATAATTGTTTTTAATTTTGGGCACACTTCCATGCTAGTGCAAGTTTGTTTCGGGGCCCCGGTTCTCTATATCTTTGATCAGAGGATACTGGCCACACAATAAATGGTGATAGAATGTTTGTAACAAGGGAAATAGTGAAATATTTGTTTTCTAAGGAATAATTAGTAAGTTCCAATCATCAATGATTGTTAGTCAATGTGGTGTTACTTCCCAAGTTTTCAGTTACTCAATGACTAATTTAACCAAGAAAGTAATAGATTGTGGTAAGAAAGCAGCAGAACCAATAATATATAAATCCATTCGTTTACCTCTGGTCGCGAAATAACAATAAGGTTACAGATAAACAATCCGATAATCTCAATCATCGATGCATGTCTTTGTTTACAATTTCCGAGAAAACTTTCTCTTCAAATTACTAGCATTAATTAGGCTGAGTTGAAATGCGAAAACTGTCAAATATATCGGCATCCCACTTCCCGATTGGCAATATGGTTAATCTAGTCATCTGTCTACTTTTTAGTTTGTGGCGTACAAGAAATATGCACAGATTGACATATTTGAACACACAACTATTTTGCAAAACAGCTGATCGTGTCGCCATCTTGCCCGAAAAATTAATATTCATGAATTCCTGACCAATCAGATGCGTTAATCTTCTAGCGCGTGATGCGGTGATGCCAATAACGGGTAATGAGCTTGGTACTCGTATATTAGATACGGGTACGATTCTACAAATTCCTCTCGTTCTCTCACGATCTTTCACGATAAACGATTCCTATTGGAGACGCCGCTACGAAAAAATGTCTGATGCTATAGAATCTTAGTGTAAAACATTCGCGTTCGCTTCTTAAATTGCTGATTGCAACCAGCAATGCTACATAGCATAAAATTTGCCATTTATTCGTTGTCAATGCTGAGAAACCCTGGTATGTGTTCGTTTATGTATAAAGGAATTATTCAACATTGAATGAGGCCTCTCCCCAAAATCACGACCGGAATTTCTCGAAATTTTACGGTACCACGACATAATATAATTGCCATTTTCACATCTCATCGGATGAAAACCTTCACGAAACTTTGGTATCTGTTAGTTTTAATACCATTGTGATTAAAATTATCAATGGCATTTGTAAAATTTTAAAAAAATTCGATAAACTTTGCAAAAATAGACCAATGTATTTATCCTACAAGGTGTGGCCATTTTGAGAGGCACGTTGACTAACTAAAATATATTTTATTCATACAAATTTTATATGTACTTAAAGGAATTTTATTGCCCTTTCTAATAATATATAGTTTTATATATAGTGAGCTGTTACTTTGCCAAAAATAGTTCATATAATTGGCATGGTAACACTACGCCGCTATCACGCCACTACTGCTTATAGGCTAGGGTTCTAAGCAAGTTTCCAGCTTTTGGCTGTAGGGTTTGTAGCACTTTTTTTGTAAATTCTTGGTAGGGCCTAGAGGGTTAAAATTTGTCCATGGAAAGTTGATATGTAAAAGAAGCATGTCCACCATGAATCGATCAAAATATAACGTTTTTGGCAGACGTCTTGTATTTTCCGCAAATTTCTGAGAAAAACATAAAAAGACTTTATTATTAACCACGACCAGTTTTAATAAAACTTGGCTAAACTTTCTTCACAGAAATTTGATTGGTAAATTTTTACAGTGGTCATCTCATTTTGTTCGTTTGTGCCAGTCGCCAATAATTTCAGGTGAGCAACACAGGCCCCGTGGGCCTCTTGTACAATAAACTCATAGGCCATGTTGTAAGCTTTATATGTACCATGTTAAGATTGTATTTTGAATGTTTAATCAAGGTTGTTCAAGAAAATTTAATTGATTTCGTATAAAATATCCATTTGCAGACTAAGAGATGAATAATTTTTTTAATTATCACTAGAATGACTGGCTTGGTCTGCAAATGGGCGTTTCCCAAGACCACTCCAGACGCTGTTTGTCCATCTTGAGGGTTCAAGGATTAACGCTCACACTAGCCAAAACTGGCCTCTGCGGTAGTTTTGAGGCATGTCCATAATTTACATGTCAAGAGAAGAGTATTTTTTTAAATTCACTGCGTGAATGACGCTTGATACACAAAAAAGGCATTCCAGTGGTAAATTTTCAAAAATACCTTTCTCTTGACCTGTAAATGAATATTCACTAGACAAAAAGTTAAATTTTATCAGCCAATCTTTGGCATTATCCCTTTAACCCTCGAATTTGTTCCAAAACATTCAATTTTCTCATAGAAAATGTCCATTTGCAGACTAGAGAAGAGAAGACTATTTTTGAAAATTACCACTGGAATGACTGGCTCAGTTATCGAATTGAGTTCTCTCAATCATGTCAATGAAAACTTAGTTCTCCGGTCAGTATTTTATATATATATATATATATATATATATATATATATATATATATATATATATATATATATATAATTGAAGCATATAACTATTAATAAAAGGAAGCAATAAGCTCATTATGAGTCCCTCCATCTTTATAACCCTAAGGACATTTCTTATAGTGACAGACAGACAGACAGACTATTTACAAGTCAGTAGATAACTTTCTAGTGTACATTTTTATGCTGTTGCTATCTTAGACAGCAACAGTTTATAGCAACATTCTTTCCAAAATGAACACCAACTTTTCATATAAAATGAAATGAGGAATCTTGAGAAATTTTGGTTTTGGCAATTTAATAGATAATCCTCTCACTTATTTGAACATCAATGATGTGAAGACATCTTTGGTTAGTAACACAGTAAGACAATATACTTTCAACTGACTGCCTAACTATTCTGTCTGTTAGGCTGAGCCAGTCAATTGTCCAGATCGGCAGGCAGATCGATGTCCACATCTGTACAACTGCCAGGCATGTCAAAAGGAAGAGAACTGCTCATGGAATGCAGATGATAATAAGTGCCAATACGGTATGTCATGTAAGATCAGAAATGAAGATATTTATTGTATGCAAACTGCTTGTTGTATTATGTGGCTAAATGCTCATGGATTCTTAACCCTTTAACACTTATATCAGCCAAAAATGAATTCTGCAAGGGTCTTGAGAAACGTCCATTTGCAGACCAAAAGAAGACTATTTTTAAAATTTACCACTGGAATAACTGGCTCGTCATTCCAGTGGTAAATTTTCAAAAATATTCTCTTGTTCTGCAAATGGACATTTTCTATGAGAAAATTGAAATTTTCTTGAATAAATTCTAGGTTTAAAGGGTTGATATAAGTCTTAGTATAAGACAATTTCCATGGAGTGTGCAATTTTGGCACCACAAACATGTCGTTCTTTACCCCTTACAGACCAGAAATGACAGATTTGTTATGATAAAAGAAATTTGTTGAATATTTTGAAACTAATTTAACTGGGATTTGTTGCAGCAACAGGTTTGAGTCTAATTAGGTACAAAATTTTCAACAGCTTTCCTGTATACTTGTTCTAAAATTTGGACACTGGCACTTCACTTGTGGGGCTAAGGCTTAAGACATTTGTCCCAAACATCATCTGCTCTTTCTATGGACATGTAACTATAAATAGTGGTTACATTTATTTCACTACTTTGCTCTATTTATGGTAGCTGTAAGGGTCCCGGAGTGTTAGAAATTGATCATTCCTTTTGATACAATTTTTAGTTGCATCTCGCACCTCAAATCTCTGCAACCCAAACCCTCTCTAAACTGAGCATATCAGCTCATGATTCATTTCAATTTTTAGTGTGTAACATTCTTCAGGCCTGTAAGGGTTCAGTTTGAAGACCTTTCATGGTATTTCTTAGCATATTTCGAAGCAAGCTTTAATGATAATTGCTAGCTGTTCTAACTGACCTTACTGATGTCATTTTGTGTTTTAGTTAAGACACTTGGAGGTGGTGGTGAATGCCCAGCTCTATGTAGCTCACATTCGTCATGTGATAACTGCACACAGAACAGATGTATGTGGTGCAGAAATGAAGATCGCTGTGTGGAAGTCAACTCTTACATGGCATCATTTCCATATGGTCGTTGTATGGAGTGGACATTGGATCAGTGTTCAGGTGCTGTATCAGGAGATATTTGACAAATCTCATTGTCCTGGACCTTTCCAGTTTTAGCTATGCCCCGCCCATCTCTAGCTAAGCTCCATCCACTCCTCATTTGTTTTGAGAGTGATCAATCCCTGAACTCGCTGACTATTAATTTTCAGAAAATTATGCAGGTAAACGGTTGACTATTTTGAAACTAATTTGACTGGGTGCTGTTGCTGCCATAACAGTCAAATTAGTTTCAAAATATTTAACAAAATGTTTATTAAATAGTAAAGACATACAATTCATACGTGTCAGACTATTAAGCATTTCAGACGGACTATAGCGAGTCATTCATGGTGTAATTGATTATGACATCATCCTACATGCCATGTAGTTGATTATGACTTCATATGATGGATGGATAAACTAGAAAGGTCAATTAAACACCTTTAAAATATCATGTAAATCGAACCAATTGTATTAGTATGAAGATTGGGCACACAGTTATTCTATTGCTAGGATTATTTCCTGTGCATACACTCAACGTGTTTAGGATCTCTTGAAGTTCAATGCAGGGATCCAATATGTCACTCGAGTATGACGCACAATCAAGTATGTGACTATTCTTACTCTGTCATGAAGCAGGAAAAGTTGTCAAGTGTACAAATTGTATGTCTTTGATGAACAACAACATCCAGTCAAATTAGTTTCAAAAATATTCAACACCTTACTTGAAATTGAGATTCAGGGAATTAAGGATTCAAAGTATATAATTGATTTCAACATGTGGAAAGGTGGGCGGAACTTAGATAGAAATGGATCCTTCTGTTAGATCACATTATCTTTATGATATCGTGTCGTGTACTTATCATGCTGAGCCGACCCGCCTGGTCAGCCCCATAATGTATACTATCTGAGCTGTGAGATTCCCTGAACAAAAGTAAAACATAGAACTGAGTAGCATAGCAGGGGTCCATAGTATACAGACACCTAGTACATGATCCTTAATGAGTGAGTGTGCTTTATGGAACTGAGTAGCATGGCAGGGGTCCATTGTATACAGACCCCTAGTACATGATCCTTAATGAGTGAGTGTGCTTTATGGAACTGAGTAGCATAGCAGGGGTCCATTATATATAGACCCCTAGTACATGATCCTTAATGAGTGAGTGTGCTTTATGGAACTTGGTAGCATGGCAGGGGTCCATTGTATACAGACACCTAGTACATGATCCTTAATGAGTGAGTGTGCTTTATGGAACTGAGTAGCATAGCAGGGGTCCATTGTATACAGACACCTAGTACATGATCCTTAATGAGTGAGTGTGCTTTATGGAACTGAGTAGCATGGCAGGGGTCCATTATATATAGACCCCTAGTACATGATCCTTAATGAGTGAGTGTGCTTTATGGAACTTGGTAGCATGGCAGGGGTCCATTGTATACAGACACCTAGTACATGATCCTTAATGAGTGAGTGTGCTTTATGGAACTGAGTAGCATGGCAGGGGTCCATAGTATACAGACCCCTAGTACATGATCCTTAATGAGTGAGTGTGCTTTATGGAACTGAGTAGCATGGCAGGGGTCCATTGTATATAGACCCCTAGTACATGATCCTTAATGAGTGAGTGTGCTTTATGGAACTGAGTAGCATGGCAGGGGTCCATTGTATACAGACCCCTAGTACATGATCCTTAATGAGTGAGTATGCTTTATGGAACTGAGTAGCATAGCAGGGGTCCATAGTATATAGACCCCTAGTACATGATCCTTAATGAGTGAGTGTGCTTTATGGAACTGAGTAGCATGGCAGGGGTCCATTGTATATAGACCCCTAGTACATGATCCTTAATGAGTGAGTGTGCTTTATGGAACTGAGTAGCATGGCAGGGGTCCATAGTATACAGACCCCTAGTACATGATCCTTAATGAGTGAGTGTGCTTTATGGAACTGAGTAGCATGGCAGGGGTCCATAGTATACAGACCCCTAGTACATGATCCTTAATGAGTGACTGTGCGTTATGGAACTGAGTAGCATGGCAGGGGTCCATAGTATACAGACCCCTAGTACATGATCCTTAATGAGTGAGTGTGCTTTATGGAACTGAGTAGCATGGCAGGGGTCCATTGTATACAGACCCCTAGTACATGATCCTTAATGAGTGAGTGTGCTTTATGGAACTGAGTAGCATGGCAGGGATCCATTGTATACAGACCCCTAGTACATGATCCTTAATGAGTGAGTGTGCTTTATGGAACTGAGTAGCATGGCAGGGGTCCATAGTATACAGACCCCTAGTACATGATCCTTAATGAGTGAGTGTGCTTTATGGAACTGGGTAGCATGGCAGGGGTCCATTGTATACAGACACCTAGTACATGATCCTTAATGAGTGAGTGTGCTTTATGGAACTGGGTAGCATGGCATGGGTCCATAGTATATAGACACCTAGTACATGATCCTTAATGAGTGAGTGTGCTTTATGGAACTGAGTAGCATGGCAGGGGTCCATTGTATACAGACACCTAGTACATGATCCTTAATGAGTGAGTGTGCTTTATGGAAATGAGTAGCATGGCAGGGGTCCATTGTATACAGACACCTAGTACATGATCCTTAATGAGTGAGTGTGCTTTATGGAACTGAGTAGCATGGCAGGGGTCCATAGTATACAGACCCCTAGTACATGATCCTTAATGAGTGAGTGTGCTTTATGGAACTGAGTAGCATGGCAGGGGTCCATAGTATACAGACCCCTAGTACATGATCCTTAATGAGTGAGTGTGCTTTATGGAACTGAGTAGCATGGCAGGGGTCCATAGTATACAGACCCCTAGTACATGATCCTTAATGAGTGAGTGTGCTTTATGGAACTGAGTAGCATGGCAGGGGTCCATTGTATACAGACCCCTAGTACATGATCCTTAATGAGTGAGTGTGCTTTATGGAACTGAGTAGCATGGCAGGGGTCCATTGTATACAGACCCCTAGTACATGATCCTTAATGAGTGAGTGTGCTTTATGGAACTGAGTAGCATGGCAGGGGTCCATTGTATACAGACCCCTAGTACATGATCCTTAATGAGTGAGTGTGCTTTATGGAACTGAGTAGCATGGCAGGGGTCCATTGTATACAGACCCCTAGTACATGATCCTTAATGAGTGAGTGTGCTTTATGGAACTGGGTAGCATGGCAGGGGTCCATTGTATACAGACACCTAGTACATGATCCTTAATGAGTGAGTGTGCTTTATGGAACTGAGTAGCATGGCAGGGGTCCATTGTATACAGACACCTAGTACATGATCCTTAATGAGTGAGTGTGCTTTATGGAACTGAGTAGCATGGCAGGGGTCCATTGTATACAGACACCTAGTACATGATCCTTAATGAGTGAGTGTGCTTTATGGAACTGAGTAGCATAGCAGGGGTCCATTGTATATAGACCCCTAGTACATGATCCTTAATGAGTGAGTGTGCTTTATGGAACTGAGTAGCATGGCAGGGGTCCATTGTATATAGACCCCTAGTACATGATCCTTAATGAGTGAGTGTGCTTTATGGAACTTGGTAGCATGGCAGGGGTCCATTGTATACAGACCCCTAGTACATGATCCTTAATGAGTGAATGTGCTTTATGGAACTGGCTAGCATGGCAGGGGTCCATTGTATACAGACACCTAGTACATGATCCTTAATGAGTGAGTGTGCTTTATGGAACTGAGTAGCATAGCAGGGGTCCATTTTATACAGACACCTAGTACATGATCCTTAATGAGTGAGTGTGCTTTATGGAACTGAGTAGCATAGCAGGGGTCCATTGTATACAGACACCTAGTACATGATCTGAATGGTTGAGTGTGCTTTCTGGTTCTTTAATCATATTAAGTTCACTCTATGGTCAGGGCCTGATAGAATTTATGTTTGACACCATTAGTAGTGGAGATTATATACTGAAGGACATGAGAGCATGATATTTATCAAAACTATGAAAAATATTCATCCTGAGAGGTTCTTATTTGGGGTTTCTTCGCCTGTTTCCCAACTTGACTGTAAATAAACTCTTTATAGTGCATTCTGGATCAGGCCCTGATTTTTGCAATACGTCTAAATGCTTAACGTGACATCTTTTAGCATCATAGCAATGATGGAAGAATCCAATTTTAGCTATGCCCGCCCATCTCTAGCTCAGCTCCACCCACGCTTTGATTGTGTTGGGATCAATTGATCCATGAACTCCCTGACTATCAATTTCCAGAAAACTATACAGGCAAGCTGGTGAATATTTTGAAACTAATTTGACTGGGTGTAGGCAGCAACAGCGTCCAGTCAAATTAGTTTCAAACTATTCAACTGCACATTTATTAAGCATTTAACCCTCGAATTTGTTCAAGAAAATTTCAATATTCTCATAGAAAATGTTCATTTGCAGACCAAGAGAAGACTGTTTTTGGTTATTGAGCCAGTCATTTCAGTGGTAAATTTTCAAAAATAGTTTTCTCTTGGTCTACAAATGGATATTTCTCAAGATCACTACAGAAGCCGTTAATGGGTTAAATAGTAAAAACACATTTCGTACAACAATTCTTAAGCCGTCATCAACTTAGCTTCATCATTCATGACAATTGATTATGATGTCATCCGACACATCACGTAGTTGATTATAATTGATGGATAAAATGGAAGGCTCTATTACTTTTCTTGCTTTTCCATGACAACCATTCTTTTTCCTTTCCATAACCATGGTAACAGCCCTTCATAACCATTTTCTATTATCCTTGCTGAGTACTTTAAATTAACTGTATTATGATAATAGTGTACTTATTCTTGTTCTATTTGTATTTATTTGTAGATATGAGCTGTGAATCTTTCCATTCATGTTCTTTGTGTCATAAGAGTCCGATGTGCGGCTGGTGTAATGATGGTGAGAATACTGGTCTCGGCAAATGTATGATTGGGGGAGATTCTGGTCCTCTGATCAGTAATGACACGGAGATGGTAGTAGATTATGGCCAGTGTCCAGCAGATCTGTGGTACTTTACTATATGTCCATGTGAGTACTCCCCTATTCTACTTCGAATAATACTTACCAGATGTACTATTATGATAATGTCTATTATCTAGTCTAGCTCAAAATAAACAATTAAAACTCCGCACTTTCCTGGTCCTGCCCATACTGTGTCCGGGAATTACCATAGCCCCAGGTACCGAGTCAATTCCCAATCACAGTCAGATTCGTCTATTTTGCTGACTTGGAAAGTCACGTTTTCTAAGCTCGTTAAAATTCTCAATTTTGAATGGAATTCAGCGTAGTTGGAGTGTTCTGTTACTGGCATCATGGAAGAGAAAGGGAAATCATCTCGGGGGCAGATTGTATCAATCTAGAATTTATACTTTCATGCCGTAATGAATGATTGAATTTTCCTTAAATTGGCACATTGTTTTAAAATGGTAGCCACTGTTGGAGTTGCTCCGGTACCCTTAACTGTTTAAGCATTATGCGGGTACTCGGTTAATTTCTCTTACGACTCGGTTCCTTCCAAGATGGATGCGCTCTTAGCCAAGATGGTGGCGCCCATGAGTTATGTTTGCCTTCGGCTTGGCGTATCTGTGCACTCTAATTGTGCTGATCATTAGTCTTCACTTCATTGATGAAGGTGTTTGTAGCGATCGGTATGTTTTTCTTGGTTATTTTAACGGTTAGTTAATTACCAAGATGTGTTTATTAATTTTCACTCTAACAATTTTCAAATATCTCCTGCCTTAAGTCTTGATTATCATAAATTTAAGAGAAAGTTAATGTTTTTAAGTAATTTTAATATTACAATCAAGTCATTGTGCATTTGCTCGTCATGTATGTCATGTGCAGCGTTTTAATTCTTGCTTTGTGTTCGCAGAGGGCTAAAGGCCTGGATACTTTGTGTACCAGATGCAATCGGTTCATGAAACAGAGATTTGCTGGTCACCACTGCGTAGCTTGCGCGAAGTGCAAGTTGGGAAGTCTGTGCGATGTTTATGTGAAGTGGTCGTCGGAGTTAGTGGCGGAGTTCGACCGTGATCGGCGTGTGCGACTGGACAGAATCGCGAGGGACAAGGCGGCCAAGGCAGATCAGGCGTCCAACAGAGGCTAGGAGGAGCGCCTGAATGAGAGGATGGACTCGGTTTTGGGTGTTTGGGCGGCCCAGTTTAAAGCCATGTTTGAGTCCCTGCAATCCACGATCCCGTCGATGCAGGCTGGTGCAGGACTACCTTTCGGTGGTCCGGTCAGTGCTGCGGAGGGTGTTGCACCTGTACCTCCTGTTGCGTTGGCTCAAGAGCCGACGGCAGAGGAGGAGGAGGAGCTTTTTCTCATGGAGGATTCCGGCATGCCGGATCTTTCTGCGATGGCTGTACCTGGTACATCCCAAGGTTCTCCTTCGGGTTATGTACAGGTTTTACAGCCGGGTGGTGATGTTGATGTTCCGTCGGGCATCTTCCATCCGGATTTTGTTCAGCCCGTGCTGCCGTTGGAGTCGTGTTTGACGGCTTCGGACGGCATTACGGCGCCGGTGGCTACGGGCTCTATCGGGTTTCCGTTGGCCACCGTAAGTAATGTGGCTGTTATCCCGGCTCCCGTGTTGGAGCCGATGGATCTCAGTGAGTCCGTATACGGCGAATCGCTAGATACTGGAGCCGCGAGTGTACGGTCTGCGGGCATTGTTTACACTAGTAAGCAAGTTCGCAGTCCTCAGCATGGATCGTTGGTGTCTGTCTCGTCCAAGGGCGAGAAAGAAGATGAGAACGGCAGTCCCTTGTTTGGATGAGTCGTCATTTTCCACCGAGGCTGAATGGCTGCAGGTCCTTGAATGGATGTCCGGCCGTTTAGGGTTGGCATCGGATCAGGGATCAAAGCTCGATCCGGCAATGGAGCGGATGTCAGAGCGAGCGGCTAGTGCTCTGTCCAGTGGCTCTTCGGCCATGCCTGCTCTGCCTTTGGATACGTTGACCTCTGACATGTTGGAGGTGGCGGCGTATCGTATGGTCCAGCCAGACTTTACGCTTCCGAGGAGATTAGGAGTAGGGTCCGTTTTCCAGAGCTAGCCTATCATCAGTATGCCCGAGTCCCACGGCTTTCCGTCGGGGAGAGAGAGGCGCTGAATAGGCCGTTAGCTGGCAAGGCTAAGAGGCGTTCTCGTCCGTTAGTTTCCCAGACTAATAAAGATCCTTTCAATGAGTTGACCCTCATTGAGGATGCGGCGAGAGCTGCCATGGCGGCGCTTTCGCACGGCTGTACCGTCCTGCAGGGTATGCTGACCTGCGCGGCGGAAAGTGGGGTAGTGCCAGAGACTGCTCCCGGAATTATCCAGGACACCATGCGCCTATCTCAGGATTGCCTGGCCAGGGTGATCACAAGATCATTGGCTGAGCGACAGAGAATGGTTCTCGATTTTGTAGAACCAGGACCTGAGATGAGGGCTGCGTTGTCTTCCGCGCCATTCATTGGTCCAGGCTTGTTCGGCGGCTCGGCACGGCAAGCCTTATCCACGGTCACGTCAATGGTTGCGGAACAAGAAGTAGTCGGCAAGTCATGGAAGTCGACGAAAAGGACTCAGCCGCAACAGTCCTACAAGCAGCACCGACAGGAGCAGCAGAGGCAGCGCCAAAGATCGCCCTTCCATCCTTCTGGCCGTGATACCCATCGGGCATCCGGTTCACAAGGTCCTGGTCATTCTTCCTCATACAAGTCCTCTAGTAAGAGGCCATATGAGGAGGATAGGAAGGGTGGTGGTTCGGGTCGCAGCGGCTACCGTAAGGATAGCCGTGGTGGCGGCTCCGGACAATCATTTGCCAAGAAACCACGGGGTGGCCGTGGGTGACGGTCCTGATGGGTTTCCATCTTCAGCGGAAGAATGCGATTTACTTAGTCCACAATCAGTCATCCCCAGGCTTCTATACGATGATGTTCCTCATTCCGAAACGCACCGGAGGGTGGAGACCGATTCTCAATTTCAAACCGTTAAACAAGTTTATCTTGTCACCAAGGTTTCAGATGGAGACTAGCGGCAGTGATGTCAGGTTTGAGGAAAGGCATGTGGGCAGTGTCGATAGATCTGAAGGATGCTTATTTTCATATCCCAATGTCAATTTCTTTTCAGAAATACCTTCGCTTTGCGTTCCAAGACAATGTTTGGGAATTCAATGCGCTTCCATTCGGCTTTACCACATCTCTGAGGGTCTTCACCAAAGTGGTCCTCGCTATGACTTCTTATCTTCGCAGGAGAAACATAGCTGTTCATACTTACATAGACGACTGGCTGCTGAAGGCGGGGAACCCAGTCAATCTGCGCAACAATCTGCAGGTAGTCCTAGCCTTACTAAAGGATCTAGGATGGATTGTGAATCTAGAGAAATCAGAATTGACTCCATCCCAGGAGTTTGTTTTTCTGGGAATATTTTTCAATCTCAGGGACGGCGTAGCTTTTCTGGCGGAGAGCAGAATCAAGAGCCTGATTGCAGTTCTGGAGTCGGTTTCTCTAGGAGCCTATCTGATGGCGCACCAATTTCTCAGAATACTGGGTTTACTAGTGTCTCTGGAGAAAGTGGTTCCTTATACGGCACTCAGGCGCAGGCCGATTCAGGTGTATTTAATGTCGTTCTGGTCTCAGAAAACGGATCCGTTATCTCTGGGAATTCCAGTAAAAGAACCATTGATATTCCATCTTCAGTGGTGGCTATCAGAACAGAATCTCCTGCGAGGTGTTCCTCTACAACCTCTTCAACCACAGATATCCATCTTTACAGATGCGTCGATGATGGGTTGGGTAGCTGTATTGGACAATCGATCAGTGTCAGGGAAATGGGATCAGACCAATGCGCAGAAACATATCAATGTTCTCGAATTATTAGCGGTGGTATTAGCACTTCGAAAGTTCGAGAATTTAATCTGAGACAAGATTGTCCTAATAAGGACAGACAACTCAACAGTGGTGTCTTATTTGAACCGCCAAGGTGAGACGAGGTCACCAGATTTGTGCATGATGATTTGGAACCTTCTGCTGTGGTGCCAAGAGAGGAATATTATTCTTCGGGCAGCACACATTCCAGGAAGACTGAACATCTTAGCAGATGTGCTCAGTCGAAGGATGGTTTGTCATCCGACGGAATGGCAGCTCAACCAATCAGTAGCGGAGGTTCTATTCAAACATTGGGGCAAACCAAATGTGGATCTATTTGCGATGAAACAAAACGCAAAGATGGTCACATACGTGTCACCGATCCCGGACCCGCTAGCCTTGGCAGTAGACGCACTGGCGATAAGTTGGAAAGGAATGTACGCGTATGCATATCCTCCCAATGATTCTCATCCCGAAAGTTCTGGCAAAGATAAGAGAGGGAGTATGCCAAGTACTACTGATCGCCCCACATTGGCCAGGCCGATCATGGTTTACGGATCTGCTGGACCTTCTGGTCTGCAATCCAATCCCTCTCCCAGACCAAAGCGATTTAATCACTCAGAACAAGGGTCTGTGTCTTCACGACATACCGGAAATGTTCAAATTGACTGCATGGATGTTGTCAAGCAGCGTGCAATTGAGGGTGGCTTTTCTGAGCAAGCAGCGAAGTTTGTCACTTCAGCCAGAAGAGGGTCAACCACCAAAACATATAATTATAGAATCAACAAATTTGCAGAATGGTGCCAGGGAAGAGATATTAATCCCTTATCTGCATCTGTTGAACACGTAGCAGATTTTATCTGTCATTTATACGAAATTGAAAAACTTGTACTTTCAACCCAAGCAGCATATAAGTCTGCATTAGCTTCAGTCATTCCCAGTCTGGCCATTGAAGGAGTGGAGAATGACACTTTGAATGAAGTTATTAAAGGAATGAGCAATCTGCGACCTAGACAGCCAATTCCTATTCCAGCATGGAATCTATCTCTTGTTCTACATGTTTTAGGGCATGCTCCCTTTGAACCGATTAGATCTATAGATATTAAACTGTTAACTATTAAATCAGTTTTCTTGGTTGCAGCAGCGTCGGCGAGAAGGAGAAGCGAGATTCATGCGCTATCTACCGAGCAAGACCGTTTTGTCGTCACGGGTGAAGGTTTAAGACTACTTCCACGTCTTTGTTTCCTGGCCTAGAATCAGTCCCTTAAATATCCAGGTCAACCGATCAATTTGCCAAGTTTAGTTAGACATGACCCAAACTCTTCTGCTTGGTGTCCTGTCAGATGTCTGAAAATCTATAAAAAACGTACTGAGGAGTGGAGAGATGACCTGAAATCTCTGTGGTTATGTCTCAAAGCTCCTCATTTGCGCGCCTCGAAAGATACTATTTCTCGTTGGATAGTTGACGCTATTCAGATGTCGCATAAAATTGCTACAGGAAAGCAGATTGATCGTGTGAGCGCCCATCAGGTCCGAGCATTAGCAGCATCATCGGCCCTTTTTAAGGGTGTCTCATTAGAGGAGGTGATGTCTGTATCACAATGGCATGCTGAGTCGTCATTTACTGATTTCTACCTTCGCGACATCTCCAGCGCACTTATTCTGGTAGCAGTCGCCAATTTGTTGAACATTAGTTAAGCCACATCCGACCACTATTTCTCAAACATCGCACGTTACTTCCTCCTGCACTGAGCAAGAGCCATGCACATGACCAGTGAACGACCGTGGATGATCAAGAAAGAACAACCACTCAAAATGGTGAGTGTTTACATTAATTAAGTGACTAATAATAATAATTTACTTACAGTCGAAATATCAGACTGCTTAGGTAAATAGTGTGGTGTAAGAGTATACTTATCCTCTCAAACAGACATTAGACTCATTCCAATTTGAAAACTTAATCGGTATACTGATATTTTTTCAAAATTAGAAGTTGTAGTAGCTTCTTTGCACTCTACTGGACTGCCCTAGCTGAGACTTGGGGCTGACACGGGTTTGGTGGTTGTTGCATCCCCTTTTTTCGAAGAGGGGGGAGGGGAGAGCGTGATCTAGACCATGGAAGTTTAGCACTCTATGAGTCAGATGGCAGAACCCAAGCGTATGCCAGGGTTCTAGTCTCTTCACAACCTTCTCTGTTGGATGGTTGATGAGTGCTGGTTCGAGCCTCACCTCCTCCCACTGGTATTTCTTGGCTGTTGAAATCCGGAGTTTATCATAATAGTACATCTGGTAAGTATTATTCGAAATAGAATCAAAAAAGCATCCGCTTTTGTTTCTACGAGAATTCTTAATACTTACCAGATGTACTATGGCCCTGCCTCAGCCGCCCCGCTGAGGTGAGGCTGAGCTGCTTTCGCTGTTTGTCAAGGCAAATATAAGACGAATCTGACTGTGATTGGGAATTGACTCGGTACCTGGGGCTATTGTAATTCCCGGACACAGTATGGGCAGGACCAGGAGAGTGCGGAGTTTTAATTGTTTATTTTGAGCTAGACTAGATAATAGACATTATCATAATAGTACATCTGGTAAGTATTAAGAATTCTCGTAGAAACAAAAGCGGATGCTTTTTTGAGTCACTGTTTCATACTCATGATAGATGTGTATTTGTTATGACACATGACATAGAGGGATCCATTTCTAACTATGCCACACCCATTTCTAACTAAGCTCCGCCTTTTTTACGAGTTTTTAATTGATTTGAAACTGAAGCCGTACAAGTTTTGAATTGATTTGAAACTGAACCCTGAATTCCCAATATCTAACCATCATGGTAACTACAGCTAAGCGGTTGAATGTTTTGAAACTAATTTGACCAGGGGTCTGTTGCTGCCTATGGCAACAATATTTCCTAGTCTAATTAGTTTCAAAATATTCAACAGAATGTTTATTAAATTATAAATTAATCAAAGACACAATTCTTATACTTCGTAACAAATTATTCAATATTCAGCTAACTAGTGACATAAATGTCACTTACTTGAGTGACAGATCAGTTCTCTCCATTGTGTTCAAGGTTAAAAATATTGCTATAGGGCATTACGGCCGTAAAAGTCGAAACACCAGTATAGCATCAATATCATTAATTAAGACTTGTTTCGGAAATGGAATGTGAATTTGAATGAATGTGAGATTAATGAAGGATAGTTAAATGTTAGCCGATTAACTTTTGGGTAGATTATCTTAGGAAAAGCTTTATATTAAATGCCTTCATTGATGCTGCTTTGTTTTTATTGTAGGCGTATAGGATAAGATTTCCATTATTGCAGTTCAAACTTAGCCAGATAAGCATTATTTCTCTTGTACAATTATATATAGTGAATAAAGAAAGAAATAATGATGATGAATGTGATGATAGTAATAACTAGATTGATTGGTCGATGATGCGTCATCGCAAATCCCCACGTTCAGCGCTTTGAACTTTTGACATTTTTAAAATAAAACCTGGAGATAACTAGAACACAATTACTGAAGTAACTGTAAATCTGCGATGACTGGGCATTAAGGGTTATTATAAGGTCTCGTCTTATATGACCATTGAACACATTTGGTGCTGATCCGATAAAAACTAGGTGTAGTTTAAGTTCAAAGATCCATGCTAGAAATTCATGTAGGTTTACTATGGGACACCTTGGGATGGGAAAGCTGACTTCTTGAAGACCATTGATGGATCAACTTTACATTTAATATCAATCTATATAGTACATAGAAGTTCACCAAGTTTCAACTCAATCAGAGCACAAAAAATTGTTTCACCATTTGTCATTCGGAGTTCATTTCTCCCAAAAATGAAAACTGGTATTTTTGTTGGCAAAGGTGTACCCTCCCTGTTGGAAATGTGCCACCAGATGGCTCATCACCTTCAGGGCTACAATGGTAACATTCTGACCGAGTATGGTAGTGATCCAATCAAAACTCTAGGTTTAGTTGCACTTCAAAGATCAATACTGAAAATCCTCATACATTTCCTATGGCACTTTTTAGCCCACGGAAAAGTGGGTCGCTCGAAAACCCTTGGGCAGATCCAAATTTAAGTAATAGCAATGCAAGCCCCAAGGGGTACAACAAGTTGACCAAATTTAGAGCTGATCCTGTGAAAACTATAGGAGGAGATAGGTGGCGAAAACTCTTGAGAACAATAAGAATAAGAAAAAGGTCCTGAGTAATTATAATATGCAGATTACATTGCAATGATTGCAATGACGTTTTCATTGATGATAATGGTGTTGATGATGCCGCCTTACATGTTTTTCAGTAACAGTTACAGTGAATAAGCTTACTGCACAGTATGGTTGACATGGAGAATCTGAAAGGTGTTGCCAAATTTATCACACAAGTTTAGTAAGATCTCATATTGGAATAAGCTTTAGTAAGTTCCAAATGAGATCTCATTAAATCTGTGTGATAAATTTGATACAAAATGGCAATGAGTTTAATATTTAGTTACCACATAAGTTATTATTTCAAATTTTACGTCAACCCGTACCATTTTCTAACAGTGGAAGAGTCCAGTTTTAACTATGCCCCACCCATCTCTAGCTAAGTTCCACTCACCCTTTGTTCATGTCTGGATCAATCGATCCCTGCACTCTGATTCTCAATTTCCAGAAAACTATACAGGTAAGCTGTTGAATAGTTTGAAACTAATTTGACTGGGTGCTGTTTCTGCCTATGTCGGCAACAATGCCAAGTCAAATTAGTTTCAAAATATTCAACAGACTGTTTAATAAATAGTAAAGCCATACAATTCGTACAACGTGTCTGACTGTTAAACGTTAAAGATGACTACATCGAATCAGTCATGACATCATGATTATGATGTCATCATACACGCCACTTAGTTAATTATTATGTCAAATGATCAATGGATAAATTGGAAAGGTGAATTGATGCTGCGCAGTGGATTAAAAGCTTGTTTATGTGATAGAATAGTCAGCTCCTCTTCCTCAAGAGGAGGAATGAAATAGCGCAAGTCCAGTAGTTCTAAAGTATTTGCTCTAAGTGTCTGGAATGTGGAATGTACTGTAATAATTAGCAATAATAACAAGCATTTGAAAAATTAATCCTCTCTTAATCCAGCTAACTAATATCTCATCCATGCTTATTTCAAACCACCATATGTGATGATGATGATGATGATGACAATGGCAGCGACGACGACAATGATAATAGCTTTTGATAATGAAAATAAGAATCATGATTGTTGTTCATGTACTAATGCTGCTATGGACTGTTTTCAGTGTGTCAGTGTAATGGCCATAGCACCTGTGCTGAAGGCTCATCGGTATGCACATCCTGTGAGAATAACACAATCGGTAAGTGTGTGGTTGTCTTCTTACAAGCCAGCGCTTTTGTGTCTTATCTGATATTCCCTTTGAATATATTTGACCCGCATCTAGTATCAATATTATCCAGAGAAGGAAGAAAGCTATGAAGAAATTGTACATTATCTTTGGATGAATATGGCTGAGCTGAGCTGAGCTGAGTCTTTTCCCTTCCTATTCTATCTTTCATTTTCCTGCTTCCTTTCTCCTTTAACCCTTTAACACTCATATCAGCCAAAAACGGCTTCTGCAGTTGTCTTGAGAAATGTTCATTTGCAGACAAAGAGAAGACTATTTTTGAAAATTTTACCACTGGAATGACTGGCTCGATAACCGAGTGGATATTTTATATGAGAAATTTGAAATAAAAAAAATGAATTTGAGGGTTAAAGCGTTAAGTGCTTGGCCTGTTTAATGCAACTAAAGTTAAATAAATAAAAAAAATAAAAAAATAAACAACTACAGTTACCTGACATGTGCTTGAATGAGCTCGAATGCTGAATTTAGCTAAGTTACTGGTAATATGTATGCACCAGTATAGCACAAATAATATATATAGGAGTCTTGACTTGATTAACCTGATTATGACTGTGTCAAAGTAATTATCCCAAGATGATTGGTTCTATGTGTATGAGCAGTTTAAAGTCAATGAAGATGCAATAAACGACTATCGTATAAACAAGCCTTCTAGCCCGTTCCATATTTCTCGATATGAGCACATGTGCCATATTCAACGGTTGATTGTGCGTATCTTGCAGACATTGTGCAACTGACACATTTCAGAATTATGAAAACTGTTATTATTCTGTTGGTAAGATTTAATGTATACATATTATTTACGCCTGTTTCAGGAAGTCAATGTGAACGATGTAGTGATGGTTACTATGGAAACCCAGCAAATGGACAAACATGTGCATGTATGTATGAATAAGTAGCCTAACCATGATTATGAGGATATAAAAGACTTAAAGCTGATATGTCATGCTAAAATGCAGTGTTTAATGCCAGCAACATAGTGTTATCAATGAATTTCTGTTTTCCATAACTCCCTTTTTAGTCTGGTCATTGATTCATTAAACAAGACCAGTGAAACGGATCCATAGTGGTCACTATAAAATTATTCACCACTCAGGATAGAGAGTTAGCAGTTATCAGCATCATGTGTGCAGTTGACACATATGCACTACACAGCGGAGCGATATACAGAGCTGTTGCCTATATATTACTTAGTACCCATGTGCACATGCCAATGCCTACTGGCTGACTGCGAGGTACATGTAGTGAGTAAATACTTTTATAATGCATGAGGAATGTTAGTTGTGTCTTGTTTAAAGTAACACTTCCTGGACTCGTAATCAAGTTACCGAAAATGGAAATTTATTGATATTACTATTTTACTGGTAGGCATTAAACACCGTTTCATTCAGCATGACATATCAGCTTTAGCTGATACATAGTCAGTAGAAGAAAGACTTGTGCGCAGCAACATTGTTTTGGTATGCCCCACCCATCTCTAGCTAAGCTCCACCCACGCTTCACCCGTGTTGCGACCGATCAATCCCTAAACTCCCTGACTATCAATTTCCTGAAAACTATACAGGTAAGCTATTGAATATTTTAAAACTAATTTAACTTGTTACTGTTGCTGCATATGGCAACAACAGCGCTCAGTCAAATTAGTTTCAAACTATTCAACAGCGTGTTTATTAAATAGTAAAGACTTAGAATTAGTACAGAGACTATTAAGCGGTTAAGACGGATTAAATCGAGTCATTAATAACATAATTGATTATGACATATAATTGACTGAGAAACTGGATTGCTCAATTGCCAAATAAATATAAAGAAAAGCTATGAAGTAGACTTGTATTGGTGAATAGATGCATGCATTTGTAGCCATGTCCACCCAATTCCAGCTATACTCTGCCAACGTTGTGCAGGCAGTTGAAGCAATTTTAATCTAATCCCTGAATGTCTAGAAGCCATATTTCAAGGTAACTATGCAGATACACTGTTGATGTACCCTTTAACCCTTGAATTTCTTCAAGAAAATTTAAATTTTCTCATATAAAATGTCCATTTGCAGACCAAGAGAAAACTATTTTTGAAAACGTACCACTGGAATGACTGGCTCGGTTATCGAGCCAGTTATTCCAGTGGTAAATTTTCCAAAATAGTCTTCTCTTGGACTGCAAATGGACATTTCTCAAGACCACTGCAGAAGCCGTCTTTCGCTGATATGAGTGTTAAAGGGTTAATGTGATACAGTGGACAACCAGGGCAAACAATAGTAGATGACTCAAAGAGAGGGATTGGGTGACAAGACGACCATAGCCGTAATGTTAATAAACAGCAATCATATAGGAATGTACAATATACATTAATACCAAGCCAATAGGTATTAATCGTGTCATCTAAAACTAATAGGTGGAGCTATGGTTCTCCAAATCTATTTTGAAACTAATTTTACTGGGAGCTGTTGCTGCCTATGGCAAAATATTCAACAGAATGTTTATTGAAGAGATATAATTCAAACCCTTTGATGACAGACATTTTGCCTATTGTAGTCAAACGTCACAGTCACTATTTTGCAAGTCAGTTTCAACTCTTCTGTTATGACCAATCATTATGAGATGTCATAATAGTATTACCCTGCAAAGGAGACTAATAAGATCCCTCTAGTTTTTCATGTCAGTCTCAACAGTTAAGTGTGTTGTAACTTTCATACAGGAATCATCTACAGCGTCTTATAATAGGCCATTCATTAGCAAATTGCTTCCAAACTCAACATTGTCATTATTCTAGCAGTTAAAACATTGAGCTTTGTCATCGATGAGGAGATTGCTGGACATTTCGTTCCTCAGAATTCTGATTTAAGCCAGAGTTTAGCTAGAAGTAGGTGGGACATTGCTAGAGATGGACCCCTCTAGTGTGTATATATACTTAATTGTTTTCTAGTTTGTGAATGCAATGACCATGCAGACCTGTGCAGTAAGAGTAATGGATCATGTTTTTGTAGCACACGAGGCATTACCGGTGATGCCTGTGAGAGGTATGTTACAATCTATTAAATTTAATATCTAGATTTTATTGGCGCATGAATGCGTTGTAGTCTTTTCAGCTGTTTTGGTTACTCACGCCGTCAAAGGCTGGTGTGCATATTGCGGTTGGTGCCTACCTGTCTGCCTGTCTACCTGCCTGCCTCTGCCTGCCTTTCTGTCTGTCTGCCTCTGCCTGTCTGTTTCATACTGAAATAAACGTTTTTCACATTTTCCCTTTAAGTATCCAAAATTTAGTTAGTGCCCACCCTCGTTTAACATCTTTAAGCTTCATTGTTTGTTGATGCCTCGTTTTTCCTGAGAATTCCAAGAGAATTTAATTCCAAGAACAGGTGAGATTATTCTGAGGAATTTGGGATAATTTTGTATTTTTTTACTTTTGCAGTTGTGACACAAAGAACCAATACTATGGCAATCCACTTGTGGACACCTGTTACTGTAAGTTACGCTTATGTAAAGGAGTCCATAAATAGTTAGTCCCCCCCCCCCCCCCCAATGGGGACAATGTTAAAGGTCCTGTCCTATAATTTGTGTCTATCCCTACATCTACATTGGTTTCCTCGCTGGAACTTTAGTTAGCCTGAATGGATTCACTTCAAATTTCAGACATACAAGCTTCCTCATGAGACCTGGACTGTGATTGTGTTCGGCAGAAATCTGCTTGTAATCACCAGAGTTATCACCTTGATTACTTGAAAATTGGTAAAATACTTAGATTTTGCTCGATAGCTTCAGCTAGCCCGCATGGATTCAGTTCAAATTTCGGAGATACATGCTTCTGCATGAGACTTGACCTGAAATTGTGTATTGCCAAAATCTGGCTAATCACTAGCGGTATCCCTATTGATCTTCTTAAAAAATCATTAAATGTTTTAGTTCCAAAATTGCGTTTTTACTAAAGTACCCGTCTGGCAATGTATGATCAGAACTGGCCGTTAGTTGTGTAAGTGGTTATAGTTATTTAAAACACTGAATAGTTATCCAAAGCGTTTTTGAAAAAACCAAACCAGCAGTGATATTGCGATTGGATCCGACGGCCTGCCCTTCAGTCCAACTGTTCAAACTTCAACCAAATTTGTTAGTGAGTTACCCATATGATTGCTGATTGTGAGACAATGTTTACATTAGGCTCCACATCAGAGTTTTCAAAATTCAACCAAATTTGGTATGTGAGTTACCCTTGTGATTGCGAATTGCATGGCGGAGTTCACATTAGGCATATGATGTAGTTCTCTGGCTATGTATTGAATGCAGATAAAATATATTACATATGTCACAAAGCAGGTTTTTGTACTTCTACCCAAATTAACATAAAGACCCTGTGCCAATGACTGTATCTGCAAATGGACATGTAGTAATGAAATACTTTGATTTTCTGGACCTATTTTGACCATAAAGTGGTTGCATCAGTTTTGTTGCATTTTCAGATGATGACCTAAGTATTACTGATAGGAACGTTATCATGCTTGGGGGGGAAAGTTGCCATTTGGTACCTGAACAACCTTATTCATTTTATTGTTAAAAAGTCACGGTTATGGTTACCCCATTAATGAAATTGATCTTGTTAGAACTGGATGCTAATTCAAGTTCAACACAATTGACCTTCACCATACTTAGCCTGTATCTTCCAATCGGTTTTGGTGTGTAAACTGATCAAAAGTCATGGTAACTCAATTACAGAAATTGTATTGCTGCAGATGGCGACATTGAGTTCAGCTGACTGATTTTTACGAAGTAAAACAAGCTATTGAGATAACCAATGTGTCCGGCGGCGGTGTGGTAATGGCATCCAATTTGCGAGAGGTTCATATTTCAGTTTGGCTTACTTATACTCCACCCAAACATGATTCATATTTCACTTTAGCTTAATCATGCGGCACCCAAACTTGGACACATGCATCCATTTAGTGAGAGGGCATAGCACAATAGCGGTGGGGTAAAAAGTAAACGGTCAAGGTCACTGTGACCTTGCTAAAACATTTTTCTCAACATCAACACTGCATTTAGCTCAACTTTATATCTCATGTTTGATTAATCACACTGGGCCCAATCTTGGACACATGCTTCATTCTAATGATTGGGGATAACAGAATGACCTTGAGGTCAAAAGGGCCAAGGTCATTGCCATGAATAAGTGTATTTATAGTCCTTTGTCTATGTTAAATAGAATTATATTTGAAGTCAAGCTTCATAGTTCATTGCAAGGTCATAAAGTTGAGCTTTATGGTTGCATTGCAACCGCATTTCTGGTTGTTCTTATTTTTGCTTGAAAAGGTCAACGTCATGATGATCAAATTATTGAAATTGACCATCACACAACTGATAATAGTATTAATTTATAAATGGGAACATCTTGTAATGTACTTCTTAATTATCAAAATATTCAGCATGTAGAAAGAAAAGGCATCAAAGATTGATAACCACTGTCATATGCATAATGTGCCTGCCTATCAGTCCCATTGCCAACCTTTCTCATTTCATGCATTTGAACTTTACATGCGGATGACATATGGCAAATGCATTCACATACCGTCCAGGGATGATGGTAAATACAAGTATGTAGAATGAGATGAGTTTAGCGTTTAGCTCAACTTTATATCTCATGCTTGATTATTCACGCTGGGCCCAACACTCAAATTTGTTCGAAAAATTGAATTTTTCTCATAGAAAATTTTCATTTGCAGATTGAGAGAATATTTTTGAGAATTTATCACTGGAATGACTGGCTCGGTTATCGAGCCAGTCATTCCGGTGAGAAATTTTCGAGAATATTCTTCTCTCGGTCTGCAAATGGTCATTTCACTTCAAGAGTATACTTACCTCCCTAATACTTTTGATATTGCTAAATATTCGCTTTCACTCAATAAACACTCAGATTAAAACAGTTAGGCGCCCCTAGTGGGCAGGGAGTCAGAGCGTAGTCTGGCGGATGCCAGCCCCACCACCGCGCATGCGCAGACTAGCACTTCCTCTTTGCTAGATTATTGGCAAAGAGATCACACATGTTTTTTTGTTCAATAGCTTTTTCGCTCTCTTAAACTGTTTAAGTGGTGTTTGTTTGGAGTGTTAGTCACTTTTTTGGATGGCGGATAGGAATACGTCGCCACAGGAGGACGGAGGACCTTTAAATCAGGTGACTTCTAGTAAAATTAGCGAGTTTTCTTCCCGGTGTATTGTGTTTCCGGGACTCGCGTTTACCGTGATAAGCGCCTTAGTTAGTTGGTTTAGGTCAACTCGGTGCTACCTAGGACTAATTTCTCTTTCTGTTTCTGTCCACAGGTCTGTATGACGCTAGGTTGTGACGTCACAGTACCAGAGAATTAGTATTCTCTCCACCATGGTTCCATTTCCTACTAACACTGTTAGGTTATCTAACCATATGAAAAATTATGCCCAGTGAGTTGGAGGCCTGATATAAAGGTCTTCTCACTTTGCCCTCTTGTTCCAATTCCTTCCCCTTGAGGTGGAGAGAGTTAAGAGGCGTGCAGATGGTGGAGTTTCCGGTTCGTCACGTTGGATGGTTTGTCTATACAAAGTGTCAGGTATCTAGTTATGATAATGTGGTGATGTTAATTATTGTAAACAATCAAAGGGAGATAATTAACATTTTTGCCAGTAAAGAGTTATCTATATGTATCTGATGGTTGTGTAGTCAACTTATCCATTCAGCATACAATTCGTCTTTGCACTTGGATGTTTTGTTGGGATCGAATTTTTCCTGTCACGGGATTTATGACGTCATAATCAGCTGGCTATGTATTTATTAGCAATTCAAGCGCTAGGCTGGTTTTTGATGTATATTGATCTTTATGATCGTTTTCCTTCTCCTTGAGTTGGATTGAGTTTCTAAGCTTAACTAGTTGCTCATACTCCTTGTCCTTTGCCCTGTTTCAGGGACCGGGTTGCGCGTCCTGTGGACGTTTTATGCATGTGAAGTTCTGGCCGCATCTGTGTTTTAGATGTAGCCCTTGTGGTCCATTGATTAATTGTGACATATGTAAGCACTGGGGGGGCGAATTAATGTCCGAATTCTTGTGCTGCTTACAGGCGACGGACAAGGTGGTAGTGGAGGAGAAGAAGATGAAGCGGAAACGAGAGGTTGTAAGTGAGAAGGGTAAGGGGAAGGTCTCGTCCGCGGTGGATATGGAGACCTTTCGGACCGAGATGTTGGGAGAGATGAGGAGGACAATAAAAGATTTGGTTCCAGGGTTGCTTCGTGGCATGCTTCCTGGACCAGATCCTTTATTGTCCTCTTCATCGGCTTCGGAGCAGGTAATCCCCGCCTCTGGATCGATTTTCCTTAGTCCGCTTCCGTTGTCCGACGATTCAGAGGTGGCCCCATTAGAGGGGGCGTTCCACGGCCCTGGCAGCAGGCTTATTGCCGCGCCGATAGGGGACCGTGGACGGTTGTCGCTGGAACCCGCTGGCTGCTTATCAGTCCAGGGATATCCGCACGCCGCGGTGGCCAGTACCTCCTATGGCACCGCTCCTGGTCAGCCCGGGTTAGCTCTCTTTGCTGACCCGGGGTCTAATCTTTCTGACCAGGGTGATGAGGATTACCTGCTGGGGTCGCCGTCTGACGACGCGGACATGGATGAAGACGTTTGTGCACCCCTCGCGGGGAATACAGGCGCTTTTTTCCACGGTATTACTCACCCTGGAGTAAGGTCCGCGGTTCAGGTGGTGGCCCAGGGCGCTGCTGATGGCCAGCGGTACCGCATACCTCGGCTTGCCGAGAGTGTAGCTGGTGCTGGCCGGGCCCGTGGTAGGGCTATGTATACCCCGCGCTCTACCGCGGTGCCTGCTCCTGGTCAAACCAGTGATATTCTCATGCCGGTGCTGTCAGGCCCGCATGTTTTCCCTGGCTTGCCAGGTGTATCGGCGTACCCGCCGTCTAGTACTGCTTGCGCTCAGGAGGAAGACGAAGGACCCCGTCTTGTAGAGCGCTCGCAGTTAGCCACGGAGGAGGATTGGTATGACGCTTGCCAGTGGTTGGTGAGCGTTAGGCCTGATCTGCCCGTGGAGCAGTCGGCTAGCCACCGTGTTCACACGCCGTGGTTAGCTGGGAAACCAACTGCTAACGCTATGCCTTCTCTGCCGCTGGCGGAGCATGTCGTTGACATGTTCAAGGCGGCGGAGGCGTCCATTAACACGAGTGGACGTCTCGCGAAGGCCCCTCGCGAGGTGGCCAAGCGTTGTCGCATCGTGCCCCTGGACTACCAGCGGTACGGTGTGGTACCCAAGCCCAGCGTGGATGACCGCGCGGCTTTGGGTGAGGATACGCGGCCAGGATCCCGTTCTGACGCGGGGGTCTTGTGCGCGAACGCGTTGCGTTCGGCGAATACCGCGTTGCGTGATGCGGAGGAGAGTGGGAGGGCTTCGATTGCCGCTCTGTCCCACGTCTCCCAGCTGTTACAGGGGGTAGTAACGGCATCCGCATCGCGCCAGCCAGGCCCGCTCGCGGTCCAGCGAACCATCCAGGATGGTATTAACCTGGCGCTGGACTGTATGACGCGGGCGGTGACCAGGAGTGTCAGGGCAAGACGCACATTTGCCCTGGACAATCTGTGCCCGTCTCAGGACCTGTATAATAGGCTACTCCGTACGCCTATGACGGGTCCTGGTCTTTTTGGAGGTGAGGGATGTCGCCACCTCCAGGAGACGGTCACCCTGGTGAATAACCAGAGGGCGCTGCGCGAACAGTTTGAGGTACTGCGTCGTGCTAACGTTCGCGCCGCGGCCCCTGCGTATCGTCCCCTGCAGGCTCGAGGTGGTGCTGGCCAAGTCAGAGGCCAGCCGCCGTCGCAGCGCCGGCCTCGGCCGCGTGCGATTCGGCCAGCAGTGAGGGGGGCGCAGGCTCCTCAGCCGCCGTCAGCCAGGCAGCCGCCCGTGCACCGAGGTGCGCGCGGGGCGGGGCGGGTCGCGCGAGGATCTGGGCGTGGTTATCGTTCCTGAAGGGCGCTTACCGCGGTAAGGACCACGCCGGTGTGTATGGCGACGGAGACAGTGCCGCTCTTGCATGCCTTGTGTCCACCGCGGTCCCTAGGTGGACCGGTGGGAGGCCGGCTAGCCGACCACATGCAAGAGTGGGAACGGTTAACTCAGGACCGTTTAGTCTTGCGATGGCTTTCCGTGGGGTATCATCCAGAGTGGATGACAGGCCCGCCGTCGCGGCTGTCTCTGGTGCCAATCTGGACTCCCGTTCCGAGAGATCCAGATCAAAGGTTGTGTATCGAGGAGGAGATAAATTCCCTCGTACAAAAAGGAGCTATTCAGCCGGCACAAAGGTGTCCGGGCTTCTATTCAACCCTGTTCTTGGTAACAAAACGCACCGGTGGGTGGAGACCGATTCTCAACCTCAAGCCATTGAACAAGTTCATCGAGACGCCCAGTTTCAAGATGGAAACGGTGCGCTCGGTGTTGGCAGGGTTGGAGAGGGGGATGTGGACGGCGTCGATAGATTTGAAGGACGCTTATTTCCACATCCCCATCCACAGGAGTTTCTGTCGCTTCCTGAGATTTGCATTCCAGGGCAGACAGTGGGAATTCAGGGTGTTGCCCTTCGGAATTTCCACGGCTCCTCGGGTTTTCACCCGTGTGGTTCTTGCGATCACAGCATACCTCCGCAGGAGAAGCATAGCAGTCCACACGTACATAGACGACTGGCTGTTGAAAGCGCACACCCGGGAAAGTTTGTCCGCCAATCTGGAGATTGTTTTGAAAATTCTCACAGACTTGGGCTGGGTGATCAATTTCCCAAAATCAGAGCTGACTCCATCCCAGAAGTTTGTTTACCTGGGGATGTTCTTCGATCTGGAGACAGGATATGTTTATCCTACTCAGGAGAGGGTTCAAATACTCATCTCGTTGATTCAGTCAGTGTGCGACAGTCGTCATGTCCTGGCACGGGTTTACTTGAGAATGCTGGGGTTGATGGTTTCGTTGGAACCAGTCATTCCTCAGGCCGCCTTACGCAGGCGGCCGATCCAGTTGTTTCTCATGACACAATGGACCCAGAGTACAGGTTCGCTGGACTCGAATGTGTCAGTGTTGGCGCCTCTGATTCACCACCTGCAATGGTGGTTGAATACAGAGAATCTCTTACCGGGGGTTTTGCTAACCCCTCCCCACCCTCAGGTGACTGTGTATACAGATGCATCGATGGAGGGCTGGGGAGCTTGCCTGGAAGAATCCACGATATCAGGGCTTTGGAATCTGGGACAGTCACAGGAACATATAAATCTACTGGAGCTAAGAGCAGTAGTCCTGGGCCTGGAACATTTCTTACAGAAAGTTCAGGGCAAGATTGTTCTTATTCGTTCAGACAACTCAACAGTTGTGACTTACATAAACCGCCAGGGCGGAACGAAGTCGCCCAGTCTCTGTATGATGACATGGAAACTGCTATGTTGGTGTCTGGATCACCAGATTACCTTGAAAGCAGTTCATATTCCGGGAAGGTTAAACCTGCTTGCAGACTCATTGAGCCGAAGGATGAGTGTTTTACCCACGGAATGGCAACTAAATCAATGTGTGGCGGATCGTCTGTTCGACCATTGGGGGAAACCCAACATCGATTTGTTCGCAACGAAGAAGAATGCGAAGATGACGACGTACGTCTCTCCGATTCCGGATCCAAGCGCTTTCGCAACAGATGCGTTAGCTATCAGCTGGGGGAGAATGTATGCATACGCATTCCCTCCAGCAATCCTGATTCCAAAAATTCTTCAGAAAATCAGACAAGAGGAATGCCAAGTGCTTCTGATCGCCCCGGATTGGCCAAGCCGATCATGGTATACGGATCTGCTGGACCTTCTGGTCTGCAATCCGGTTCCTCTGCCTCTGATGGACGATATTATCTTCCAGGGCAAGGCCCTTCACAACAATCCGTCAATGTTCAGATTGACTGCGTGGATGTTGTCAAGGAATCTAGAATTAAGGAGGGCTTTTCTGAGCAAGCAGCCATGTTTATGGCCAAAGCCAGGAGGGGGTCAACCTCCAGAGCATATAATTATAAAATCAACAGATTTGCAGAATGGTGCTCAAAAAGATGTATTGATCCAATGGATTCATCTATTCAAGTAGTAGCTGATTTCCTCTGTCACCTCTATGATGCCTATAGCCTCAAGCCTAACTCTATTGCTGGTTATAAGTCAGCATTAATGTCTGTTATTCCTTGCTTGGCTAAGAGGGGAAGTGATGAAGTAAATACATTGAATGTATTAATTAAAGGCATGGGCAATCTAAGACCAAGGAATCCTCCTGTGATTCCGTCTTGGAGTTTATCGCTAGTGCTTCAAGTACTAGGTGATAAGCCTTTTGAACCACTTAGTTCCATTTCTATGAAACTATTAACACTGAAGACTGTGTTTTTAATTGCTGCGGCCTCGGCTAGGCGTAGGAGTGAGATTCATGCCTTATCAGCCGAGGATGACCGTTTTGTGGTTTCAGGGGAAGGCCTTAAGCTGCTACCTAGGGTTAATTTCTTGGCTAAAAATCAGTCGTTGAAATATCCAGGTCAACCTATTATTTTGCCTGCTTTAACTAGATATGATCCTAATTCTAAAGCATGGTGTCCCGTCCGGGCGCTGCGCCGGTACAAACAACGTACGGCGGCATGGCGCACCGACCAGTCAGCGTTATGGTTGTCATATATTGAACCCCATGGGAGGGCTTCTAAGGACACCATTTCCAGGTGGATTGTGGAATGCATTCAGTTTTGCCATAGATCCGCCACCGGGAAGCAGGTTGACGTGGCCAAGGCTCACAGTGTCCGCGGCGTAGTGACATCCACGGCCCTATTTAATGGGGTCCCTGTGGATGATATTATGTCGGTGGCTCAGTGGCACTGTGAGTCAAGTTTTACAGACCATTATCTCCGTGACACCTCTAATCCTCTCGCCTTGTCGGTTTTGAAAAAATAAATCGGTTTATATTTTTTGAGGTGATTTCCTCATTACTTATATATATCACAATTAATTTATGGAAACACCCACTTTTTTGGGCCTGCATCAGTCTTTACCGATGGGAAGATGATGTCAGCAGCCATTTTCAACAAGGTCAGTCTTGTTCATGTGTTGTCCGTTGTTGATTGTATTGTCACGATTACCCGTTATTAATATGGTGATGGTTTGTGTATTTGTGTGGTTCATTGTTGAGAGTTACGAAAATGGAGCTTTTTCGTCTCTGTCCTGTAGTACATGGCACTTGTACGTAGAGAGCGTATAGGACATTGAGGTCAGTCGACTCTTCCTCCCAGGAAGGAGGGGGGGGGGAGCGCATATGACATTCGGTCATCTCTCATACATCGGTCGTGTTATCCGATGGTTAGTCAAATCCTGACTGTTTTTTCTTACAGTTTCAGAAGTTTAAGTGCCTTAAACGCAGAAAAGCGTATTGGGATGAGCTGGTCTTTTGACCTCGCCTCCCTCCCGCCAGATTCACTTTCGAATTCTGGCAATATCAAAAGTATTAGGGAGGTAAGTATACTCTTGAAGTGAAATAAACGAAATCTAGGATTTCTTTTTTCACGAGAGAGTTGATACTTACCTCCCTAGATACGGACCCGGCCTCTCCACCCCACAGAGGCTCGGTCTTCAGGCTCTTAATAGTTGCATGTGTGTCAGCCAATAATCTAGTCAGAGGAAGTGCTAGTCTGCGCATGCGCGGTGGTGGGGCTGGCATCCGCCAGACTACGCTCTGACTCCCTGCCCACTAGGGGCGCCTAACTGTTTTAATCTGAGTGTTTATTGAGTGAAAGCGAATATTTAGCAATATCAAAAGTATTAGGGAGGTAAGTATCAACTCTCTCGTGAAAAAAGAAATCCTAGATTTCGTTTATTTCCCAAGACCACTCCAGAAGCTGTAAAAGAGTTAATAGTATAAACCTATTCTTTCACTGATCAGATGTTCTCTTCCATTTCAGACAATTTAACTACCGACTTTCAGTACACATTTGATCTGTCTAGACCGACGGATACATACTACACACGAATTAACTTCATGAACTTTCCAAATTATGTAAGTGATAATTATGGACACATCCAAAAGTGCACGCATGCATACACATGTGCATGGACACATGCACGCCCATCCGCGCGCACACACACGTTCTATTGTGTCATTTTGCATTACATGTATATTGATATCATTCCGATAACCGAAAGCCTGTAGACCTACAGAACGCTTACTAGGACAGACCATGTCGGCGAAACATCTTCCTCACCTACTATAAAGGAAAATGTGACACCTGTATTGTAATGGACCAAACACGCTGGTTCAAAAGCACACACGCACGCATGCACGCACACACACACAGAGAGGCCTGACATACAGAGCCATAATCTCAGGCGACTACCAGATCAGGAACGTGGTCTACCTGATCACCTGCAAACCTATCAAAAAACGATATCTGCGAGAAACAAAAAGAATGTTTAATATCAGGATTCAAGCACACTTACGTTCTAGAGTCAATTTCCATAAACACATCACATGCGACACATGTATATCAAGACACTTTGCAATGGACAAACACTCTTAAAGCTATTCGGAGTCATTCAAGTACTGACATCAGACCCTGATGATAACAATTCCACACCTTGGGGAGACAAGCGAAAGAACGGCACTGAATCCACCAGCTCCACCGCTTTGCACTATTCGGCATCAATCAGACAGTCTGAGATAGTAAAAGTAAGCCTGCGAAACATGCTACATAGCAATCTGAAAGAGGTAGAATTTGGTTGAATAAAAACCATAGAAGAACCTGCGGAAGCGAAAGAGCCAAAGAAGAAGCGCTGGTTGCAGCTGCAGGATGTTTTTAAGTTATTGTAGCCACAGATTACATTACATCATCCTCACAATCATAATAAATTGAGATTACATTGTATTTATAATATCTTCAATCATATGTTTCAGAATGATCGCGATGTCGACTTCACCTTGAACTGCACAACAGAGGCTCTGCTTAATATTACTGTGATTGCAAGTAGGTCATCAATATTAGCGTTAATGCAGACAAGTCGTCAGTGTTATTATCACATAAGCAAGCTTATCGTCCACTACATAGTATTCATTACAGGGAAACTCATCCCTTCTTACACAAGCTATTCAGGTGGGTGACAGAATATGCTATAGGTAAACCATGCACAGCATTCTTAGCTCACCTGTTAGAAGAACAGACGAGCTTATGTCATCACCAGGGAGGCGGCTGTGTCGTTGGCAATTTTTGTTAACTTTCCCATTTAGCTCAGTTACGGCTAAACTATCAGGGTCATATTAGACAAACCTCATTAATAGCTTTATTACTGCATTTCTACCAATAGTACAATGTATTTATCTTATTCCTACCTATATTGTCAGCTCAGTGACTTGTAGTTATTTCCAGTTAAGTTTTGTGTTAGTTTGACTTAGTCCATGCAGGATAATGTTAATGTTTAGCTCAGCTACAGCTTAGCTATCAAGCTTGTGCTAACCAGACTTCATATAGAGCTTTATTACTGCAGTTATGTCATTAAGCTATTACACTTTTGTTAACCTTCTGTCAACAATCATATATATGTGCAGAGATCAAACAGGAGAGCTGCATGGTTGCCCTACAACAGCATTTCTGGTTATGTTTATGTCATGGAGCAAGTGAATGAAATTGTTTTTTTCTTAGTACCGTATTTCGCTTAATAGTAGCCTAGGCTTCTATTAGGACAAGAGGTGTTCAATTTCCAACCAAACATCTCTGGGAAAGGGCTTATATTACAGAGTTTTCCCAAAAAAGTTTTCTAAAATTGATACCACGTAAATTCAATGTATTTTCTCCCGTAAAAATGTCCACCGCCTATGCCTATGTTTAATGTGTACCTCAAAACATCACCGGGGAAGTGAAATTATTTAATTTGAGCGCCTAAATATTGCGTATCCTTTAATAAAGGTACTTTATTACATCAAAATTAATCCACAATTTGATATAAAATGGCGTCGTGAAAAAATACAAATCACGTGATTCGCCTCCAATTGAAGAGTTTATTTTAGAGCGAGTACTCGGATATAAATATTCTGGAATCAGGGGCTCAGAACTCGGGAATTTTCACATCAAGAGTATACTTACCTCCCTAATACTTTTGATATTGCTAAATATCGGCTTTCACTCAATAAAACACTCAGATTAAAAACAGTTAGGTGCCCCTACTGGGCAGGGAGTCAGAGGTAGTCCGGCGGATGCTCGCCCCACCACCGCGCATGCGCCGACTACTACTTCCTCTTTGCTCATTTATTGGCAAAGGGTTACATGCGGTTTTGTGTTCTCTATACTTTTCTGCGCGTTACCTTGTTTTTTACTCACATTTGACGATTCTTGTACGTTGGAAGCATGTCGGAAAGGGAGGATTCGCCTTTAGAAGGAGCGGGATCTCTTTATCAGGTGAATTCTTTGATATGCTAGCGTGTTTTGTCCCGGTTTAATGTATTTCCGGGACTCGCGCTTACCGTGATTAGCGCCTGTTTATGTTGGTTTTTTACAACATGGTGCTTCATAAGTCTCATTTCTCTTTGTGTTTTGTCCACAGGTATCACATAGACGCTTTGATGGACTTCTCGGCACAAGAGGATATGTTTTCTCTCCACCACGGTTCCATTTCCTACTAATACTGTTAGGTTATCTAACCAAAAAATCTATGTTCAGTGAGTTGGAGGCCTGTTATAAAGGTCTTCTCACTTTGCCCTCTTGCTCCAATTCCTTCCCCTTAGGTGGAGAGAATGTAGAGGCGTACTATGGTGGAGTTCTCCGGTTCATCACGTTGGATGGTTTGTCTATACAAGGGTCAGGTATCTAATTATTGATAAACAAAAGGGGAGATAATTTCCTTTTTTGCCAATGCTAGAATTGGAAGGAGTTATCTCTGTATATCTGATTGTTGTGTACTCGAAATGCCAATTCAACGGGAATGTTCCGGTTACTTATACAATTCGTTCTTGCACTTGGTGCTTGTTGCGGATCGATTAATTTGGTCACGAGAGTGATGACGTCATAATCGGCCTTGGCCTTTTATTAACAATTAACGTTTTGTCCATGGCTGGTTCTTCTTGATTTCCGATCTTGATGATCCTGTCCCTCTCTTTTTAGTTGGTTTTGAGTTCGCTAACCTTAACTATCTTGCTCATTGTCCCTGTCCTTTGTCCTGTTTCAGAGACCTGGTTGCCCGTCCTGCGGGAGGTTTCTTAAAAGCCGCTTCGTTCCGCACTTGTGCTTCAGCTGCAGTCCCTGTGGACCGTTGCTGAAGTGCGACGTATGTAAGCAGTGGGGGGGCGACTTAATGTCTGATTTTCTCGCATTGCAGGCAAGGGAGAAGGTGATGGAGGAAGAGAGGAAGAAGAGGGAGAAAGTTTGTAAGAAGGGTAAGAAGAAGGCCTCATCCGCGGTGGATATGGAGGCCTTCAGGTCCGAAATGTTGCAAGAGATGCAGAGGACAATAAAGGATCTGGTCCCAGAGTTGCTTCGCGGCATGCTCCCTGGGCCAGCTCCTTTGTTGTCCTCGGCATCTGCTTACGAGCAGGTGATCCCCGCCTCTGAATCCGGTCTCTTTAGGTCCGGTCCGGTTGTGGATTCAGAGGTGGCCCCTTTGTTGGGGGAAGTCCAAGGCCCTGGCAGCAGGCATGGCGCCGCGCCGAGGGGCCGTGGACAACGGTTGTTGCTGGGACCCGCGGTCTGCTCATCAGACCCCGGGTATCCGCGCGCCGAAGGTGTCAAAGCCTCCTATGGCACCTTTCCTGGCCAGTCCGGGTTAGCTCTCTTTGCTGACCCGGAGTCTAATCTTTCTGGCCAGGAAGAAGAGGATCTCCTGCTGGGGTCGCCTTCTGAGGACGTGGCCATGGAATACGACGTCTGTGCACCCCTCGCGGGGAATGCAGGCGACGTGTTCCATGGTTCTACTCACGCAGGAGTAGATTTCACGGTCCAGAGGGTGTCCCCGGGCGGTGCTGTTGACCACGGATACCGCATACCTCGGCTTGCCGATGGTGTTGCTGGTGCTGGTCAGACCCGTGGTAGAGCGGTGTTTACCCCACGCTCTGCCACGGCGCCTGCTCCTGGTCAAGCCGCGGAATTTAGCATGCCTGCTCTCTCGGGCCCGCATGCTTTTCCAGGCTTGCCAGGGGTATCAGCTTACCCGCCGTCGACGTCAACTGCGAGTGCTCTGGAGGAAGACGAAGGCCCTCGTCTAGTAGAGCGCTCGCAGTTAGCCACGGAGGAGGATTGGTCGGACGCTTGCCAGTGGCTGGTAAGTGTTCGGCCCGATCTACCCGTGGAGCTGCCGGCTAGCCAGCGTGACCATAGGCCGTGGTTAGCTGGTAGGCCGGCGGCTACCGCTATGCCATCTCTGCCGCTGGCTGAGCATGTCGTGGACATGTTCGAAGCGGCGGAGGCGTCCATTAAGGTGAATGGACGTCTCGCGAAGGCCCCTCGCGAGGTGGCGAAGCGGTGCCGCATCGTGCCCCTGGATTACCAGCGGTACGGTGTGGTGCCGAAGCCAAGCGTTGATGATCGCGCGGCTTTGGGCGAAGATGCGCGGCCGGGCTCCCGTTCTGACACGGGAGTCTTGTGCTCGAACGCGTTGCGTTCGGCGAATGCCGCGCTGCGTGATGCGGAGGAGAGTGGGAGGGCGTCGATTGCCGCTCTGTCCCACGTCTCCCAGCTGCTACAGGGGGTGGTAGCGGCCTCCGCATCACGCCAACCAAGCCCGGTAACAGTCCAGAGAGCCATCCAGGATGGTATCAACCTGGCTTTGGACTGTTTGACGCGGGCGGTGACCAGAAGTGTCCGGGCGAGGCGCACGTTTGCGCTTGACAATCTGTGCCCGTCCCAGGACCTGTATAATAGGCTGCTGCGGACGCCTATGACAGGTCCTGGTCTCTTTGGAGGTGAGGGATGCAGGCACCTCCAGGAGACGGTCACTCTGGTTAATAACCAGAGGGCGCTGCGGGAACAATTTGAGGTGCTCCGGCGGGAGCGTGTTCGCGCGGCACCCCCTGCGTATCGTCCTCTGCAGGCTCGAGGTGGTGCTGGCCAGGTCAGAGGCCAGCCACCGTCGCAACGTAGGCCTAGGCCACGGGCGATTCGGCCAGCAGCGAGGGGGGCGCAGGCTCCCCAGCCGCACCCAGCCAGACAGCCGCCCGCGCACCGTGGTGCGCGCGGCGCTGGGCGGGGCGCGCGGGGATCTGGTCGCGGTAATCGGGCCTGATGGCCCGGTTACCGCGGTGGGAGCCACTCCGGTGTTTCAGGCCGAGAGAACAGTGCCACTCTGGCCCTCCTTATGTCCACCTCTATCCCTAGGTGGACCGGTGGGCAGCCGTTTGGCCGCCCACTTGCCAGAGTGGAAGCGGTTGACTCAGGACCGTTTAGTCTTGCGATGGCTTTCGGTCGGGTATCGTCCCGACTGGGTGACAGGCCCGCCATCGCGACTGTCTCTCGCGCCGATCTGGACTCCCATTCCACGGGATCCGGATCAGAGGTTGTGTATAGAGGAGGAAATAAATTCCCTCATACTAAAAGAAGCCATTCAGCCGGCACAGAGTGCCCGGGCTTCTATTCAACCCTGTTCTTAGTAACAAAAAACACCGGATGGTGGAGGCCGATTCTCAACCTCAAGCCATTGAACAAGTTCATCGAGACGCCCAGTTTCAAGATGGAGACTGTGCGCTCGGTGTTGGCGGGGTTAGAGCGAGGAATGTGGACAGCGTCGATAGATTTGAAGGATGCTTATTTCCACATTCCCATAGAGAGGAGTTTCCGTCGCTTCCTGAGATTTGCATTTCAGGGCCGGCGGTGGGAATTCAGGGTGTTACCCTTCGGAATTTCCACGGCTCCTCGGGTCTTCACCCGTGTGGTTCTCGCGATCACGGCATACCTCCGCAGGAGAAGCATAGCAGTCCACACGTACATAGACGACTGGCTGTTGAAAGCACACACCCGGGAATCGTTGTCAGCCAATCTGGAGTTTGTTTTGAAAACTCTCTCGGACTTGGGCTGGGTGATCAATTTCCCGAAATCAGAGCTAACTCCATCCCAGAAGTTTGTTTACCTGGGTATGTTCTTCGATCTGGAGACGGGGTATGTGTACCCCACTCAGGAGAGGGTTCAAATACTCATCTCGGTAATTCAGTCGGTGTGCGACAGTCGTCATGTCCTGGCACGGGTTTACTTGAGAATGCTGGGCTTGATGGTTTCTTTGGAACCAGTCATTCCGCAGGCCGCCTTGCGCAGGCGCCCGATCCAGTTGTTTCTCATGACACAGTGGACCCAGAGTTCAGGTTCGCTGGACTCGAACGTGTCGGTGTTGGCGCCTCTGATTCACCACCTGCAATGGTGGTTGAATACAGAGAATCTCTTGCCGGGGGTTTTGCTAACCCCTCCCCACCCTCAGGTGACTGTGTATACAGATGCATCGATGGAGGGGTGGGGAGCTTGTCTGGAAGAGTCCACAGTATCAGGGCTTTGGGATCTGGATCAGTCCAAGGAACATATCAATCTACTAGAGCTAAGAGCAGTAGTCCTGGGCCTGGAACATTTCTTAAAGAATGTTCAGGGCAAGATTGTTCTCATTCGTTCAGACAACTCGACAGTAGTGACTTACATAAACCGCCAGGGCGGAACGAAGTCGCCCAGTCTCTGTATGATGACATGGAAACTGCTTTGTTGGTGCCTGGATCATGGGATCACCTTGAAAGCAGTTCATATTCCGGGGAGGTTAAATCTGCTAGCAGACTCATTGAGCCGAAGGATGAGTGTTTTACCCACGGAATGGCAACTAAATCAATGTGTGGCGGATCGTCTGTTCGACCATTGGGGGAAACCCAACATAGATTTGTTCGCAATGAAGAAGAATGCGAAGATGACGACGTACGTCTCTCCGATTCCAGACCCAAGCGCTTTCGCAACAGATGCGTTAGCTATCAGCTGGGAGGGAATGTATGCATACGCATTCCCCCCAGCAATCCTGATTCCAAAGGTGCTTCAGAAAATCAGGCAACAGGAGTGCCAAGTGCTTCTGATCGCCCCGGATTGGCCAAGCCGATCGTGGTATACGGATCTGCTGGACCTTCTGGTCTGCAATCCGGTTCCGCTGCCTCTGATGGACAACCTTATCTTCCAGGGCAAGGCCCTTCACGACAATCCGTCAATGTTCTGATTGACTGCGTGGATGTTGTCAAGGAATCTAGAATTAAGGAGGGCTTTTCTGAGCAAGCGGCCATGTTTATGGCCAAAGCCAGGAGGGGGTCAACCTCCAGAGCATATAATTATAAAATCAACAGATTTGCAGAGTGGTGCTCAAAAAGATGTATTGATCCAATGGAATCATCTATTCAGGTAGTGGCTGATTTCCTCTGTCACCTATATGATGCCTATAGCCTCAAGCCTAACTCTATTGCTGGTTATAAGTCAGCTTTAATGACTGTTATTCCTTGCTTGGCTAATAGGGGGAGTGATGAAGTAAGTACATTAAATGTATTAATTAAAGGCATGGGCAATCTAAGACCAAGGAATCCTCCACTGATTCCGTCTTGGAGTTTATCACTGGTGCTCCAGGTACTAGGTGATAAGCCTTTTGAACCACTTAGTTCCATTTCTATGAAAATGTTAACTCTTAAAACTGTATTTTTAATTGCTGCGGCCTCGGCGAGGCGTAGGAGTGAAATTCACGCCTTATCAGCCGAGGTTGACCGTTTTGTGGTTACAGGGGAAGGCCTTAAGCTTCTACCTAGGATTAATTTCTTGTCTAAAAATCAGTCATTGAAATATCCAGGTCAACCTATTTTTTTGCCATCTTTAACTAGATATGATCCTAATTCTAAAGTATGGTGCCCCGTACGGGCGCTGCTTCGGTACAAACAGCGTACTTCGGAGTGGCGTACCGATCAGTCAGCGTTGTGGTTGTCATACATTGAACCCCATGGTAGGGCGTCTAAGGACACCATTTCTAGGTGGCTTGTGGAATGTATTCAATTTTGTCACAAATCCGCCACCGGGCGACAGGTTGACGTGGCCAAGGCTCACAGTGTCCGCGGTGTCGTGGCATCCACTGCCCTGTTTAGTGGGGTTCCTGTGGATGATATTATGTCAGTGGCTCAGTGAGTCAAGTTTTACAGACCATTACCTCCGTGACACCTCTAACCCTCTCGCCTTGTCGATTTTGAAACAATAACCGCTTTATGTTTGTGAAGAGTGCCTCAGCATTGCTTATATACTTCGCCATTCAGCGACGGTGACAACCACTTGTCGGGACTGTATCATCCTTCTCTACTGGATTCATGATGACAGCTTCCTAGTACAACAAGGTCAGTCTTGTTCATGTGTTGTTCATTGTTTTGTATTGTCACGTTACCCAGTGTTATTAATATGGTGATGGTTTATGTGGGTTGTGGTTCTTTAGTGAGAGTATACGAAAATGGAGCCTTTTCGTCTCTGTCCTATAGTACTTAGCACTAGTACGAAGAGAGCGTGTAGGACATTGAGGTCATTTAATCTTCCTCCCAAGGGAGGGGGGGGAGCGCATATGACAAATCGGTCATCTCTCAGGCATCGGTTGTGTTATCCGATGGTTTATCAAATCCTGACTGTGTTTTCACACAGTTTCAGACGTCATAAGTGCCTTAAACGCTTGAAAGCGTATAGGGAAGAGCTGGTCTTTTGACCTCGCCTCCCTCCCGCCAAATTCACTTTCGAATTCTGGCAATATCAAAAGTATTAGGGAGGTAAGTATACTCTTGATGTGAAATAAACGAAATCTAGGATTTCTTTTTTCACGAGAGAGTTGATACTTACCTCCCTAGATACTGACCCGGCCTCTCCGCCCCACAGAGGCTCGGTCTTCAGGCTCTTGGTAGTTGCATGTGTTAGCCAATAAATGAGCCAGAGGAAGTAGTAGTCGGCGCATGCGCGGTGGTGGGGCGAGCATCCGCCGGACTACCTCTGACTCCCTGCCCAGTAGGGGCACCTAACTGTTTTTAATCTGAGTGTTTTATTGAGTGAAAGCCGATATTTAGCAATATCAAAAGTATTAGGGAGGTAAGTATCAACTCTCTCGTGAAAAAAGAAATCCTAGATTTCGTTTAATCTATATATTATCATTGCGCGAAAGGAACTGAGTATTATACTGATCTTAAAAAACGCGTACCCGTTTGATAAACTCCCGTTAGCATATAATATCTCACAAGAACATGATGCCTCCCATGTCAAGAACCGCTGGCTCGCCAACTTAGGAAGACGGCTATATTGTCGTTCGTAATAATTCAATTTGGATCATTTAATGTTGATCGGCGTTACAAAATTGATGCACATTCTCTCCCGTCCTTGTTGTTTGGTACATAAATTTGGTCTTAAAATATATTTATAAGGAAGGTATTTAATCACGCCAAGACTGTTTTACGCGCAATTTGACTTCAAAAGTGTGGAATAAACTTTATTATATCTTGAACATCCGTGGCCTACTATTAGTATTCACCTAATAGGTGGTCGAGATTTACAAATCCGATGCCTGTATTGACTTCTAGAGGGGACGGGAATGTATCAGGGCAGAGATCGGTCTGAAGTAGACACACCCTGTGACACAATTGTTATTATTATACACGCTATTCTTACAAATCTGCTCTTAAGAAAAATGTTCCTATACAGTCTGCTGAGTTAGGGGGTGGGCTTCTAATACAGAGTTTTGCCGTTTTGAAACTGTTAAGAAATCATTGGAGCTCATATGTCAAAGTTAGGGGGTGGGCTTTTATTAGCTCATAGGCTACTATTAAGCGAAATACGGTAGCTAATGTTGATTTCACTATATCTGTGATAACTGCCATGCATTACGTATCACTCAATCAGAAAATCTTTAGTCATCTGCCTCAGTTTATTCGCTCGACCTGCATGCGCAAAATATATTTTGGCAGTGTGTTGTAAAAGCAACCACACAGGTAAGCTGTTGAATATTTTGAAACTAATTTGTCTGGAAGCAGCTGTTGTTGTCTTCGGCCACCTGTTTCGCAAACACTTGCACTTGTTTTTGATAACTTTGCCTCTACTTGGAGTATGTTGATGACCCTTCATTAGCAGTTTGACTGTTTGCTAGGAAGTAGATAATTTTTTTTTGTTCATCCATCCATCTGTCGATTGATCTGCTTTGCTGACCATGTGTGTGTGTGTGTGTGTGTCAATTTGTGCAGAATTTAGTTTTTTGTTTAATGACTTAGCTACTACTTGTGGCATGTTGATAAGTCTTTGGGGGTACATTGGTCATGGCATTCGGAAGAAGCATATTATTTTTGTGTCACTCCGACTATTCGTCTTGATGACCATGTGTGCATCCATCGATACATTGATGAAGCTCGGTTTGTTGGCCATAGGGATAAGAAGAAGCCTGTTACTTTTTGTGACACTCTGTACATGTCTAACCATGTGCCCTCCATGCGTTCTGACATGACAAGCATCAAGGTGGAATCATTTTCTATCAGTTAGTTATCATTCCTAATAAATAGTAACTAGTAATCGCGTGGCATGGTTATTAATTTTCATTAGTAAACGTCACTTGGCACATTTTTCATCTTCTTATTTGTGCCAAATCTTTGTGTTGTAGCCTCGTATCCAGAAACAGTTCTAACAATGGAATCCTTCAGATGCTCATATTATCACACAAAGTTTGATCACAAGAAATACCATCTGGATGAAGTGAGCAATGCCACATTTCTCATATATATCTATGGATTCCAAACGCCATTCTGGCTACAGGTATGTTTAATCATTTAATTTTATATCCGTGAGACGGACAAGTGACTATTTGTGACACCATGGTGATCAATGTACATATCATAAGGTAGATTTTGTCTTTCGTATCCAAGCTGCCATTAGAATCGGTGCATGCCTCCACATCGGAAAAGCTGGACTGTCTATGAATGGACATCTCTCTTTCAGCAGAAGACCTAGCTACTCAGGCCAGCATGAACAGTTACAGTCACAAGTTGGAACATTTCATCTACCTCTTTGATGAACCAGCAATAAAGAGGAACTGAAAACAGACCAGCAATAAGGAGGAACTGAAAACAAAACAGCAATAAGGAGGAACTGAAAACAAAACAGCAATAAGGAGGAACTGAAAACAGACCAGCAATAAGGAGGAACTGAAAACAAAACAGCAATAAGGAGGAACTGAAAACAGACCAGCAATAAGGAGGAACTGAAAACAAAACAGCAATAAGGAGGAACTGAAAACAGACCAGCAATAAGGAGGAACTGAAAACAGACCAGCAATAAGGAGGAACTGAAAACAAAACAGCAATAATGAGAAACTGAAAACAGACCAGCAATAAGGAGGAACTGAAAACAAAACAGCAATAAGGAGGATCTGAAAACACACCAGCAATAAGGAGGAACTGAAAACAGACCAGCAATAAGGAGGAACTGAAAACAAAACAGCAATAAGGAGGAACTGAAAACAAAACAGCAATAAGGAGGAACTGAAAACAGACCAGCAATAAGGAGGAACTGAAAACAAAACAGCAATAAGGAGGAACTGAAAACAGACCAGCAATAATGAGGAACTGAAAACAAAACAGCAATAAGGAGGAACTGAAAACAGACCAGCAATAAGGAGGAACTGAAAACAGACCAGCAATAAGGAGGAACTGAAAACAAAACGGCAATAATGAGAAACTGAATACAAACCAGCAATAAGGAGGATCTGAAAACAGACCAGCAATAAGGAGGAACTGAAAACAAAACAGCAATAAGGAGGAACTGAAAACAGACCAGCAATAAGGAGGAACTGAAAACAAAACGGCAATAATGAGAAACTGAATACAAACCAGCAATAAGGAGGAACTGAAAACAGACCAGCAATAAGGAGGAACTGAAAACAAAACAGCAATAAGGAGGAACTGAAAACAGACCAGCAATAAGGAGGAACGGAAAACAAATCAGCAGTAAGGAGGAACTGAAAACAAACAAGCAATTCTAATATAGTACCGTGAAGCAGGTGACTGCCCCGTGCAATGAAGAGCTGTCTCCTCTTTCTAACCACAGCATACCCAAAGAGAAATACCTAATGGGAAGCACAATGGTCCACCCCACCCACCCACCCATGCCACTGGCCAAGAATAAAGACATCATTTATTGCTAACTGTGCATCCAACCCAATGGCGTGAATGCCTGCAGACTTTAAACATTTAGTTATGTAAGCTACTTAAGTATACCACTTTGTCAGTTCATTACAGAATTAACATAAAGACAACTAATTCGCTGCACTAGAATAACTGGACCCAAAGCTTGTTTGAGACACTTAGCAGTGCACATTTGCTATTTTACATTTGATGACTTATAAAGTAAAATTTAAAAAAAACCCCATTCCTTGTTGAAATACTGTTATTCATGGTGAGAGAAACAGATATCTGGTGCATGGTGATTCTACTCTACACAGGTGGCTGCATTAGAGAGAGTTAACTGCAGAACATCTTTGTTCACCTGTAAATCTGGGCATGTATCAGAAACAGTTGTTCTGAAACAAGATACCAATGTGGGTTATCGGAGTCTCAGAATACATGGCTCCACGGTTCTGTCAGGCCCACATAGTCACTCTTGTTACGAGTTCATATTGACTGTGAGCTCATTGATCATTGAAAATTGTGCCTCTCATTGCAACAATGTAGCAGTATTCATAAAATAGTAATTATTTATTTCTATTTCATCTTTCCAAGAAATGTATTGAAATTATTTCTATAATTGAGTCTGTATTGTTCATAAACTTCATATTATTCTAATGCTTAGAACAAGTTGCTGACTACAATTAATTATAATTTTAATGAATTGATTAATTAATTGCTCCATTCACTGCACCTTTGCTTTACTCCAGCCAGACTCAAACAAGTGGCATCTCCTAACCCTTTAGTGATCAGATTTGGTCAAGAAAATTTAAATATCTGCCTATTGAGTTATCGAGCCAGTCATTCCAGTGGTAAATTTTCAAAAATTATATTATCTTGTTCTGTAAATGGACATTCCACAACACCATAACAGAGGCCGGTTTTGGCAGGTGTCACCATTAAAAGGTTAATAGAGTGGTGCATTTCGAGTTCTAGCTAAGCTCTGCGGACTTTGTGGGTGTGTCCGAATTGATTTAAAACATTGAAAGCTCAATTTCCAGAATGTAAATTTCTAGGTACCTATACAGGTAAGCTGTTGAATATTTTAAAACTAATTTGACCGGGTTCTGTTGACTAGCACAGCAACCGATCTTACTCAGATTTGATTCAAACTATTCACCAGAATGGTTATTAAATTGTAAATTACTCAAAGATATACAATACAGACCCTTTTGTGATGGACCACTACCACCTTAATCATCACAGACCTATTTCATCAGTGATTGTGATGTCAGCTAACAAGTGACTTATTTAATTATGACATCAGATACTTGAGTAACAGATCAGCTCCCGCCATTGTGAGATCAGTTGAAGGATGACCGTCTCCTTGATTGCCAGCGCGGATCCATAATTGATCTGACTTAGTGAATAGTGTTACATCTATTGTTGCCGAGTGAGCATTTAATACATGTGCATGACCAGCATGCTTCACTAAATGTGTCTGTCATCATCATCGTCGTCGTCGCACATGCACTGAGCTCTCAGTCGCATTGTTCATTTCAGATTGGAACAATGCAGAGAGTCTCTCCCTCACTCGACATAATACAAATCTTTGTCATTGTCTTTAGGTATGTAGGTCAGCAAACTTATAGTGCCTCATTTGTTTCAAGAATTAGTTTCCGCTTGCATTAGTGTCAAACTATGATGTTTGATTTATAATATTGTAGTAACTTGTTTTTTCCCTTATGTTTATTAATCGATTTATACAATTTTATTTGGTTTTGCTTTTTCTAATTTTTAGTACATTATGTTTTCTATCTAGAGCTATGGTATGTGTCATTTATTTTTCAAGTTTTCATTAAAGTTTGATAATATGCTGATCTTAAGTCATCCAAATAATCACATGTTTTGTATATGAGAGAACGATAGCTACTCCAGAATGTTGGGTTTACTGGGACAAATTCTTCACAACTGTTGCATGCAAGCTAAATGCTATCTTTTTCAAATATAATTCACGCTAGGATTGGTACCAATATTTTTTTCAAGACCTACATCAGTTAATTGGCTAGCATACTTTTGCTTATGTAATGTGCCCTTGCCAAAATGTGATCAAAATCGACCCAAAACATATTCTAGTGGATACCGTGCAGTTAATTTTTTTATTTAAGCGAACTGTGAGACTTTGTATAATTGATTCATTTACTGTTAGGACGATGATTTAGACAATTAAAATCATTTAATGTCTGTTTCTGATGGAGATTTAGAAGATGAAAGTATCAAAAGGTATTAATTGTTTCACCTAAAATAACCGCTAAAAGAAAGGTTGTATGGGAACCATGTAGAACTGCAGGAGAGAGCCCTGTTTGTCTCAACGGCTACACTTGAAGTGTAAGATGGCGAACAAAGAAAAAGAAGAAAGACTGGAAACAGTTGCACCTGAAATTACATTGAAAGCAAACAATAGAAGATTCCTTGCATTGTAAGTGATTCATTATTTTCACATCATGAGAACATACTTACCTCCCTAACACTCTTGATATTCTAGTATATCGGCTCTAAATTCAATAATATTCAGAATTATAAAAAGTTAGGTGCCCCTAATGGGCAGGTGGAAGTACACAGTCATGCACATGACAGACACCACGCACTGCGCATGCGCATACCGGTACTTCTGTTTTCTAATATATTGGCTGGAAAGCAACTTATGAAAATCTTCACAGGCTCTTTATCGAGTATTTTCTCTATCTAAATCATCCCTATCCATCATGGCTGATATTAAAGTGTTGGAGGAGTCCTCCTCGTCATGCACTAAGGTGATATTCTTCCATATATTTATCTAAGACTTGTAACTTTTATTTGTTACCGGTTTTTGTCGCGGCCGTTTCGGCGGTACCGCGTTTTCAGGCGCTGGGAATCCTTGTTAAATTTTTTCCCAGCGCCTAGGGCTATTAATCTCTTGTGCTTTGTGCTTACAGGTTCGACTTATGCTTGAATAAGGATTCCTGTTCTTCTCTCGAAGGTTGTTCACGTCTCTTTTTTTACTTATCATCGTGATATGTCTACGGGTTGGAGATATATTAAATTAATAAAGGAAATATCTCCTTCCTTTTTTCCCATCCCCCCCTCATCAGTTCTTCTGGAAGAGGAGTCTCGGCAGATGGAGGACGTGTTCTCCTGCACAAGAGGTTGGTTGCCTGTGCTCAGGCTAAGGGAGTTTATTAATTATGGCACATAATTATTTGAAAATAATCACAATTTTCTGCTGCCTTTGTTATTGCACTGTATTCTCCCCTGTGTGTGCATGGGTTCTCGAATATATATAATTTGATATATTATTTGGGAGGTATGAATGTCTTTAATATCTAGATATCTCTTGCATTCTTTTCTGACGTCCCCTCTCCTTGAAGGAGCTTTTGCATTGAGGTTTGATGTCATAATCAACCAGAGTTTTTCTCGTTCCTTGATGTCATAATCTTAGTTTAGAGAAGTCTGTGATGTGTTTATTACCCTTTATTATGATGGTGGAGCGATATCTAGATAGTCATAATCTTTCTCTCTCTTTCTTAATTTGGGATCCTGGTTGTGATTGTTTTTTATTAACTAGAGAAGTCAGGTGTCCCGTCAGGGTTGTCTGTCATAAAAGTAGATGTCTTCTCTTGAGTTTGTTTTTGTTTTGTACTAATAGTCAATTAACAAGGCTTTGCAAACTATAATACTCATTGTTCAGCTTGTAGGCTAACTAACAAATGTGTCATTTGTAAAGAGTGGGGTGGGGGGATCTAACCTCTGAATTCTTCTGTTCCCAGGCTAAGCTGATGGCTGAGGAGGGAAAGAAGACTAAGAAGGAGGGTAAGACGAAGGCCTCTGAGAAGGGTGAGCTCGAGGCCTTCAAGGTTGAGTTAGTGAGTGAGATGCAAAGGACTTTGAAAGACCTGATGCCTGACATGCTTCGCGGCTTGTTGCCTGGCATAGGTGTTTCAACTTCGTGCGCGTCGACCTCAGTGCAGTTATCCCCCATCCCTGGATCATGCCGTACTAGCTCGGACAAAGTGTTTAGTGATCCGGAGGTGGCCATCTTGGACACAGGCTTGATGTTCGCATAGCCTGGTGTTCCAGCGGCGCGAGCAGCATCAGGCGGGACCCGACCAGCGGGCCTGACCACGATCACTCACGGAGTAACCTCATCATCTGCTTTCGAGCATTCTCCTGGTCAGTCTTGGTTAGTTTTCCTTACTAATCCAGAGTCTAACTTTCCTGACCAGGAAGATGATGAAGACTACCTGCTCGGTCCACAGGATGAGCATGAAGACATGGATGCGAGCGTCTACACTCCTCTCATGGGGAGCGTGACCGCTCGCACCTATGGCACTGTTCCCTCGGGAGCAGGTTTCATGATTCAGCCTGTGGACCGGTTTGGAGCAGACGGCCGCCCATATAAGATTCCACGCTTAGACATGGAATCTCATACGGACATTCCGGGCCGCGCTGGTGTGCATGAACCCCCACACACAAGCGCGGCCTTGGTGCCTGGTCAGCCCATGGAGAATGTTATGCCAGCCCTCGCGGGCCCGTATACATTCCCTGGGCAGCCAGGTTCGTCTATTGCCTCCTCCTCGGCCTTACCTGCGAATGCCATTGAAGATGACGAGGGCCCGCTGCTCGTCGGCAATTCGCAGGTAGCCACGGATGAAGACTGGTTAGAAGCGTGTGCGTGGCTCCTCGCTGTCAGACCAGAGCTCTCCGTGGACGAGACGGCTGCCGGTAACCCTCGGGCATGGTTACAGGCAAAGCCATTGGCCAGCACGACTCTGTCTCTGCCATATGCTGAACGTATCTTAGATATGTTCTCGGTGGCAGAGGAGTCGATCAGACCGAAAGGTTGCCTCGCGAAAGCCTCCCGCGAGGTTGCTAGACGATGTCGAGTTACTGCTAGTCAGTATGCTCGATATGGCCTAGCGCCCAGACTGAGCGCGGATGACCGCGCCGCTCTGGGGGAAGATACGCGGCCGGGTTCCCGTGCTGACATGGGAGCGTTGTGCAAGGGCGCTATGCGCTCGGCTAATGCCGTTTTGTGCGACACCGAGGAGAGTTCACGAGCGGCAATTAGTGCGCTGTCTGTCGCATGTCTCTCAGCTGCTCTCTGGGGTAGTAGCAGCGTCGGTGCAGCAACAGCCTAGTCCTGTGACAGTCGAGCAAGCCATCCAGGATGGCATCAACCTGGCGTTGGACTGTCTGACTAGGTCAGTCACAAAGTCGCTGAGAACGAGGCACACTTTTGCATTGGACAATTTGTGCCCGTCTCAGGAGCTCAAGTCACACTTGTTGCAAGCGCTGATGGCGGGCCCTGGTCTCTTTGGAGGTGAAGGTTGTCGGCACCTCCAAGGGACAGTGACTTTGGTGAACAACCAGAGGGCGCTGCGCGCACAGTTTAAAGTGCTGCGCAGAGAACACGAGCGTGTTCAGCCCTCGGCTGCTCGACAGCAGTACGCTCGTGGTGGTGCTGGCATTGTCAGAGGCCAGCAGGCTGGCCGGATTCAGAGACCGCGTTGGCCGTGCCAGCAGCAGCGTGCTGTTGTACGTCAGCCAGCGCCTCGACCGCAGCCAGCCAGACAGCAGCTCGTGCACCGTGGTGCACGTGGCGCTGGTCGCGACGCACGAGGAGCGGCGCGTGGTAACCGGGCCTGATGGGCTAAAATTGTTTCCGGGTACCACAAGTACCACTTGGGTGTTGTCACTCGTACCAGAGACACTCCCACTTCTAAAATTTATGGGCACCCTGTCAACCCTAGGTGCACCAGTGGGAGGTCGTTTGACTTGCCACATTCAGAAGTGGGAGCGGTTAATTCAGGACCGCTTAGTCTTGCAATGGCTTTCGCACGGATACAGTCCTGAATAGATAAGAGGTCCGCTGTTGCATCTGTCTCTGGTACCGGTCTGGACTCAAATTCCAAGAGATCCAGACAAGCGGTTGTGCATAGAAGAGGAGATAGAATCTCTAATTCTAAAGGAAGCAATTCAACCTGCGCAAGATTGCCCGGGCTTCTATTCAACCGTGTTTCTTGTGACAAAGAACACAGGGGGGGGGGGGGGGGGGGGAGGGGGTGGAGACCAATTCTCAACCTCAAGCCTCTAAAGTCTAAACAAGTTTATAGACACACCAAGTTTCAAAATGGAAACAGTAAGATCGGTGTTGTTGGGGTTAGAGAAGGGGATGTGGACAGCATCTATAGATGTCAAAGATGCTTATTTCCACATTCCAATTGCAAGGAGCTTTCGTCGGTTCTTGAGATTTGCTTTTCAGGGATGCCAATGGGAATTCAAGGTTCTTCCATTCGGCATCTCGACGGCTCCAAGGGTCTTCACTCGAGTGGTACTTGCTATCACGGCATACCTCCGCAGGAGAAATTTAGCTGTTCACACTTACATAGACGACTGGTTGCTGAAAGCACACAACCCAGAAAGTTTGACAGCAAATCTGGAGATTGTTTTGAAAAGTCACAGATTTAGGCTGGATAATCAACTTTTCAGAAATCAGAGCTGACTCCATCCCAGAAGTTTGTTTACCTTGGTATGTTCTTCAATCTGGAGATAGGATATGTTTATCCGTCCCAGGAGAGAGTGGAAAATCTCCTCTCGTGCATTCAGTTGGTTTGCAACAGTCGTTATATTCTAGCACGAGTCTATCTGAGAATGTTAGGTCTGATGGTTTCAATAGAACCAGTCATTCCTCAGGCGGCCTTGCGCAGGTGGCCGATTCAATTGGTTCTCATGTCTCAGTGGACGCAGAGTTCAGGTTCACTGGACTCGCGCATTCAAGTGTTGGACCCTCTCATTCATCACCTTCATTGGTGAATGGAGAGAGGAAATCTCCTGGAAGGGTCGTGCTGACCCCGTCCCACCCTCAAGTAACAATGTTTACAGATGCATCGATGGAGGGTTGGGGAGCTTGCCTGGAAGAAGCCACTATATCAGGGCTCTGGAACAGTCAAAGGAACATATCAACATGCTAGAATTGTGGGTTGTAATTCTAGGACTGGAACACTTCTTAAAAGAAGTGGAGGGAAAATTTGTGATGATATGTTCAGACAACTCTACGGTAGTGAGTTACATAAACCGCCAGGGTGGAACGAAGTCGCCCAGTCTCTGTATGATGACATGGAAGCTGCTTTGCTGGTGCATGGATCATATGATCACCTTGAAAGCAGTTCCTATTCCGGGAAGGCTGAATCTGTTAGCAGACTCATTGAGCCGTAGGATGAGTATTCTGCCTACGGAATGGCAACTAAATCAATGTGTGGCGGATCACCTGTTCAATCATTCGAGAAAGCCCAACATAGATTTGTTCGCAATGAAGAAGAATGCGAAGATTCCAGATCCAAGCGCTATCGCAATAGATGCGCTAGCTATCAGTTGGAAGGGAATGTATGCATACGCATACCCTCCAACAATCCTGATTCCAAGGATTCTTCAGAAGATCAAACAAGAGGAATGCCAAGTGCTGCTGATCGCCCCGAATTGGCCACGCCGATCATGGTTTACGGATCTGCTGGACTTTTGGTTTGCAATCCGGTTCCTCTGCCTCTGATGGACAATATTATCTTCCAGGGCAAGACCCTTCACAAGAATCCGTCAATGTTTCAATTGACTGCATGGATGTTGTCAAAAAATCCACGATTAAGGAGGGCTTTTCTGAGCAAGCAGCCAATTTCATGGCCAGAGCCAGAAGGGGGTCAACGTCCAGAGCATATAATTATAAAATCAACAGATTTGCAGAATGGTGCTCAAAGAGATGTATCAATCCGATGGAAGCATCTATTCAGTTAGTAGCTGATTTTCTCTGTCACCTGTATGATGCCTATAGTCTTAATCCTAATTCTATTGCTGGATACAAATCAGCTTTAATACCTGTTATCCCTTGCTTGGCAAAGAGTGGAAGTGATGAAGTAAGTGTTTTAAATACTCTTATTAAGGGTATGGGCAATCTCAGACCAAGAAATCCTCCACTGACACCGTCATGGAGTCTTTCTCTGGTTCTGCAGGTTTTGAGTGATAAACCTTTTGAACCACTTAGTGCTGTATCTGTAAAGTTATTGACACTTAAAACTGTACTTTTAGTTGCGCATGAAATTCATGCCTTGTCTGCTGAGCCTGACCGTTATATAGTTACAGGTGAAGGCCTTAAGCTTCTACCAAGATTGAATTTCTTGGCTAAGAATCAGTCTTTAAAATATCCGGGTAAACCTATTATTTTACCTGCCTTAACCAGATATGATCCTGGTGCTAAAGTATGGTGTCCTGTCCGTGCTTTAAATAAGTACAAGAGAAGAACTCAGGTTTGGCGGATGGACCCATGTTCCCTATGGTTGTCATATATTGAACCCCATGGTATGGCGTCAAGAGACACTATTTCCAGATGGATAGTAGAATGTATTCAATTCTGTCATAAGACAGCCACTGGAATCCAAGTAGATAGGGCCAAGTCTCATAGTGTCCGTGGTGTGGTAACTTCCACGACATTATTTATTATGTCAGTAGCCCAATGGCACTGTGAATCAAGTTTTACCGACCAATACCTCCGTGACACGTCTAACCCGCTCACCGTCTCAGTCCTCAGAAAATAATTAAATGTAGAGGTATATATTTGTAATTAGTTTTCCTCCTCTGCTATTTACAAATATCACATTTGTTGGTAGGGTATCCATACTATTTCTGGTATCATTCTCTTCATCGGGTGGGGGGAGAGATGATTTCTGTGCCCAAAACATCAGAGGGCAGTGTATGTGACCATTTTGTTTTTTGTCTTGGTGATGGTGTCATGTTTTTATTTAATATGGTGATGGTTAATGTCTCTTAATTGTGGTTCTTTCAGAGTTTTTTTAAAATGAAGTAATTCTTCTTTTTCCAATGTCTAGTAATACTTTTCATCAAGTATTAGAGAACGTGCTAGTCATTTAGAGCAGCGTTTTTTCCTAACCTTCCTCAGAAAGTGGGGTTGGGGGGAGCGCATTTGCTTTTTGATCAAAAGCTCTCTTCATCGATTATCCGATGCAAAATTCTATTCCTGGTTGTGTTTTCAGACACAATTTCAGATGTTTTAAATCTCTTGAAAATTCAAAGAGCTAGTCTCTTCAAGGGTGTACTGGTTTTAGGACCATGCCTCCCTCCCGCCAAATTTACTTTCAAATTCTGGCTTTTATCAAGAGTGTTAGGGAGGTAAGTATGGTCTCATGATGTGAAATAAGAAAATTTATCAAATTTCTTTATCACGAGTGAGATGACATACTTACCTCCCTAACAGGATCCTGGCCTCGCCACCCCACGGAGGCCTGGTCCTTTGGTTATTTGAATAGTTGCTTCTATGTCAGCCAATATTTAGTAACGGAAGTACCGGTATGCGCATACGCAGTGGGTGGTGTCTGTCATGTGCATGACTGTGTACTTTCACCTGTCCCTTAGGGGCACCTAACTTTGTATAATTCTGAATATTATTGAATTTAGAGCCGATATACTAGAATATCAAGAGTGTTAGGGAGGTAAGTATGTCATCAAGAGTGTTAGGGAGGTAAGTATGTCATCAAGAGTGTTAGGGAGGTAAGTATGTCATCTCACTCGTGAAAAAGAAATTTGATAAATTTTCTTAATTTATGCTGTGCCCTAGAAATTGTTAGTTACCCTTTCACCTTCAAATTTGTCCAAGAAAATTTCAATTTTCTGATTGAAAATGTCTTTGCCAGCCAAAAGAAGACTATGTTTGAAAATTTAGCATTGAAATGACTGGCTCTGTTATCGAGCCAGTCATACTAGTGGTATGTTTTCAAATATAATGTTGTCTTGGTCTGTAAATAGACACTCAAGATCCCTATTGAAGCCGTTTTGGCCGACTTGAATGTTAGCGGGTTAATGGTTAATTTCAGCAGTTTTGGATATTCTGAAATTAACCCTTTATTTGTTATACCGACCAAAACCCGCCTTTGTGGAATGTCCCTTTACGGGTCAAAAGAATGGAATCTTTGGAAATTTACCACTAGAATAAAAATTGTATTATTTTGACTGATAAATGTACGTTCAATAAGAAAATATTTAAATTTTCTTGGCCAAATTTGACCATTAAAGGGTTAACTAGACACTGTTATGGCACAAGACATTCAAGTGCTGCATGGTTTAACAACCAAATCACCTTTTCAATTATCTTATAGTTCCTTACAATGCTCTTAGTATTTACTAAATGTTGTTTAATAAATTATTTCAATCTGCAGTTAATTTTTGCCTTTTCAGATTTCTTTTGTGCAGATAGAGAAGTTCAATCTTGTTCTGTTTGTTGGAATTTTCTTTAGGTGTGTAAATATTGTGTTTTAATGATTTATTGTTGGTTTTTGGTTTTTGTGGCTTGGCTTACATGGTTTTCAGTGTGGCATAACAATAATCACCATGATCGCCATCATCATCATCATCATCATCATCATCATCATCGCCATTATCAATACAATCAACACATCATCATCATCATCATCATCATCGTCATCACTGTTTCCCGTTGCCAGAGGATACTGATTACTGGAAAAGCCTGAGCTTTGATTTGTTTGTTGTTGCTAATGCATGGGTCTTTTGCTAGTATTGCTTTTCTAGTTACTAATGGCCATCGGTTTTGGCCTAGGCACACTGACCACTAACCTGCATGCTTTGGACACTGACCACTAACTAACCTGCATGCTTCTAACACTGACCATTAACCTGCTTGTTCTTATACAGTAGATGGTTATAATGCACCGTTTAATCCACTAACTGGGCGTGTTAATTTCTCTCATTTTCAGATTTCATTCTCACAGCAGCCTCAAATAGATCTCGTTAGCTTTTTTGTCACTTTCTTTAGGTAAGTCAGTCACCTGCCAGTCAAAGATTGATAACGTCGACTAATTTGCTCGCAAGATTGTAGACTGCAAATTGACTGAGCCTGGGAGTTAGAAGAGTGTATGTATTGTTGGATATGTTTGAATATGATGAGGCAAGGGGTGTCCTTGCAGGCGTGCATGCATACATTCCTGCGGGTGTGTATGTGTGCAACTGTCTGTGCATGAATGACTGTTTGATTTTGTTGTATGGAAAAAATAAATTTGGTTGAGGTTGGTTGGTGGTGGTGGTTGAGGTAAGTGTTTATGCAAAAATGTTGGTTTATATTTGGCGGTGAGTGCATATGTAAGAAAATGGGGTGTAGGTGAGTGGGTGGTCAGTCGGCCAGATCAGATAAGCACAGGTAAGCTTCTCATGAGTAGTAGATCTGTAATTATTGTAAGAATTTATAATTATCTGACAATGTATCATTTGATTTCACAAACTACATTGTTAATTTGCTCATTCCGGCATCATTTAGTTCAATCAGAACCACGTATTCTAGCAATCTCAATCTAGTGGTATAGCTAGACATACATTGCTGTGCATGCTTATTTGTGATAGATCTATCTATCCATTTACCGGTAAAGTTGGGTACAGTTTGTCAAGTGAAACAAAATCTCGAATGATATTTATATGCAGGTCAAAAGAATAATATATTAGAAAGTTTACGACTGGAGTGACTGGTTCTTTATTGACCCTGGCCAGTTATTCCAGTGGTATGGTACGTTTTCTAAAATCATCTTGTAACCTACAAATGAGCATAGCTCGAGGCCACAGGGGAATACACAGGCCACGAAAATTACACGTTCCTGTGGGCGGGGCAACCACTTTTTACTGCAGGGCAACCAAATTTAAACACACTGGTTGCCCTTGGGGGAAATTTGTTACGAAAATTTCCATTTTCTCATAGAAAGTGTTCATTTGCAGACCAAGAAAAGACAATTTTTTTTAATTTACCCCTGGAACGACTGCCTCGGTTATTGAGCCAATTATTCCAGTCTCATGGTCTGCAAATGGACATTTCTCAAGACCACTGTCGAAGCTGTTTTTGGCTGATATGAGTGTTAAAGAGTTAAATGGTTGAGTTGGTATTCAGTAGTCTGTATAGCTTACAACATTACATATTTTTAATAGAATTAAATTTACAGAAATGGGGCAACCTAGAAATAGAGTCGGGCAACCTAATTTAAATGGCATATTTGGCCCTGTGGGCAACACAATAGTTTTATAATTTTCGACCCCTGAATACATCTCTGGCTAGTAATGATGTAACTCATCACAGAAATAAGTCTTTTACAAAAAGTGCAAATTGTATGTCTTTGATGAACTTAAAACATAATAAACATTCTGCTCAATATTCTGAAACTAATTTGACTGGGAGCTGTTGCTGCAATAGCCAGCAACAACAATAGCCACCAGTCAAATTAGTTCCAAAATATTCAACAGCTTTTCTGTGAATTCAGGTTTCAAAGTTTCAAATCAATTCCAACACACATAAAGTGGGTGGAGCTTAGCTGGAAATGGGAGGGGCATAGCTAGAAATATATTCTTCTATTACTTGCTTCTGCTTACTCTTGACTCGTTGCATATTATTATTCTGTATGTGTGTTAATGTGCGTACATGCTCATTTATGCGTCTGTGTGTATCCATTGCTATTATGGTGGTTGCGGTGCAGCTTGTATAGCATTGCCTGTAGAGCGAGCAGCTTGCCAGCACAAAGCTTTAGTGTAACTGTTTATTCATTACTGTTTCAGCAAGGTGCTTCCAGTGACATTTTTCAGGTGCCTTTAAATGAGAGTCATCACTTAGTCCAACGTGGACATGCACGCACACACGCACACGCTCATTCACATGCACTCAGTGTCTTGCATATCAGCATCACCATTGTTTTATAATTCCGCGGAGACAGTGTTATGGCAAATCTGGAATCGCTTTTCCTTTACTCATTTCCAGTTATTTTCTATGGAGATATTTAATAGAGAAACTGGTGACTATTTTGAAAACAGTTATGTTGACGGTTGTTGCTGTAGGACTAAGTTTCAGTCAAATTGCTCTTAACACCTTAGTGGTCAATATTGCTTAAGAAAATCTCAATTTGTTTAAGGAATATATGCATCGGTCATTTGCTGACCAAATGAAGACACTAATCTACTGAACTCACTAGCTTGACCACTAGAAAAAACGTTTTTGGCCATCTTGAACATTCAAAGGTTAATCCTTTAATGGTAAAATTGTGTCAAGAAAATTTAGATATTTGCCTATTGAATATCCATTTACATGCCAAGAGAATACAATTTTTGAAAATTTATCACTGGAATGACTGGCTCAGTTATTGAACCAGTCATTCCAGGGGTAAATTTTCAAAAATTGTATTCTAACCTGTAAGTGGCCATTCCACAAGACTGTAACAAACGTTGGTTAAATGGTTAAATTAACCAGAGTTTATCTTCATTATTAGCTCACCCATCCGCCTTCTGTATGTCCATCCATCCATCCATCTGTCTGTCCGTCACCAACAATGGCGGCTCATTTTGTTATTTCTTGACGGATTGACACCAAACTTAGTCACAATGTTAATGGCAGCATCTAATATGTGTCTTGTGAAAATGAAACTGATAAGACGTCAAATGCCAGAGTTATCACTCCTTAAATATTTGCAGTCTCACTTTCACAAGGCCAATACACATTTGTTCCCACCTTCCATTGATATATCACCATGTCAGATTTTATTGCCAAACTAGATATTAAATTCCAATTAACAGATTAACCTTTCCAATACTGCCGAAATATTTAAGATCTGTATTATGTGCTCTGGCATCTATGATCTTAAAAATATTTTGAAATGTATTTGATTGAAAGATGTTGCTACCTTAGGCACCAATGAAAGTTGTTGCTGCCTAAGGCAGCTATGAGTTTCAGTCAAATTATTTTTTTAATCAAGTCCAGCTCACCCTGCCCCTGCTGCTAACTTGGTGATTAAGCCAGATGCGCATGTGTTAAATGGATTGTGTGGTGGTGGGGAATAACCTGCTATAAAGACCACCTACATGCCTCTAGAGACCATTTTCTTCAATTGTATTTAAACGTCTAGTAACCGTCTGACTGAGTTTTTGCAGACGACATATTCCAAAGGTTATATCTCTGAACCTGATAAATATTTTGAAAACAATTGGACTGAAAGTTGTTGGTGGCTAAGCCGCCAACAACTTTCAGTCAATTTGTTTTCAAAATATTCAACAAGTCAAGAGCTTTTGAAAATTGAAATTATTGGCTGCACTGGCTTGCAGCAGTGAGACAGTTAAGAAACCAGCACTGATATCATCTATTTTCACTTAAACATTGTTCAAAATCACTAATGCAAAAAAAACCAGTCCAAAGATTGTTACACAGATGGATGTAAAACTTAAGTAAGATTAGTTGAAATGCCAATGTTCCAGGTGAGCGATAAAGGCCCATTTGGCCTCTTGTTTAGTAAATATGATTTGTCAAGTATAAGATGATATGATAGGAAACCACAAGTGAACTCCCACTATTCTACATGTCTTTGCACGCTACCGCACAACGGATCATGAGTGCACAGAAAAACTCAACCACATCAGCACTGAATATCCTCTGCATAACTGTTTTAACCCTTTCATCCCCGAAATCACTGAATACAAATTATCAAGGTAACTTTACAGCAAATCTGTTGAATATTTTGAAATTAGTTTGAATTGAAGTGCTTATAGTTGTTGCTGCCTCTTAAAATCAAATTAATTTCAAAATACTCAACTGGATGTCTCTTGATGTTGTAAAGAATTTGGTATGAGTGGTTTGAAGGGTTATTGTTGATGTCTGAGCGGTGGTTTGATACATCATGTCATATGAATATGCGTTGTTTGTTTGTGCATTGCTCTCTATCATCTTAAGACTCATCCAATTCTATATTAGCCTATGTACATGTATATGTTAACTTCAGATCATTTCATTCTTTCACAAGCCTATGTATATGTCCTTAACTTCATATCATTTCATTCTTTCACAAGCCTATGTATATGTCCTTAACTTCAGATCATTTCACTCTTTCACAAGCCTATGTATATCTTGTTAACTTCAGATCATTTCATTCTTTCACAAGCCTATGTAACTTTATGTCCTTATCTTCATATCATTTCATTCTTTCACAAGCCTATGTATATGTCCTTAACTTCATATCATTTCATTCTTTCACAAGCCTATGTATATGTCCTTAACTTCATATCATTTCATTCTTTCACAAGCCTATTTATATGTCCTTAACTTCAGCTCATTTCACTCTTTCACAAGCCTATGTATATCTTGTTAACTTCAGATCATTTCATTCTTTCACAAGCCTATGTAACTTTATGTCCTTATCGTCATATCATTTCATTCTTTCACAAGCCTATTTATATGTCCTTAACTTCAGATCATTTCACTCTTTCACAAGCCTATGTATATCTTGTTAACTTCAGATCATTTCATTCTTTCACAAGCCTATGTAACTTTATGTCCTTATCTTCATATCATTTCATTCTTTCACAAGCCTTTGTATATGTCCTTAACTTCAGATCATTTCATTCTTTCACAAGCCTTTGTATATGTCCTTAACTTCAGATCATTTCATTCTTTCACAAGCCTATGTATATCTTGTTAACTTCAGATCATTTCATTCTTTCACAAGCCTATGTATATCTTGTTAACGTCATATCATTTCATTCTTTCACAAGCCTATGTATATGTCCTTAGCTTCATATCATTTCATTCTTACACAAGCCTATGTATATGTCCTTAACTTCAGATCATTTCATCATTTCACAAGCCTATGTATACGTCCTTGACTTCAGATCATTTCATTCTTTCACAAGCGTATGTATATGTCCTTAGCTTCATATCATTTCATTCTTTCACAAGCCTATGTATATGTCCTTAACTTCAGATCATTTCATTCTTTCACAAGCCTATGTATATGTCCTTAACTTCAGATCATTTCAATCTTTCACAAGCCTATGTATATCTTGTTAACTTCATATCATTTCATTCTTTCACAAGCCTATGTATATCTGGTTAACGTCATATCATTTCATTCTTTCACAAGCCTATGTATATCTTGTTAACGTCATATCATTTCATTCTTTCACAAGCCTATGTATATGTCCTTAGCTTCATATCATTTCATTCTTACACAAGCCTATGTATATGTCCTTAACTTCAGAGCATTTCATTCTTTCACAAGTCTATGTATATGTCCTTAGCTTCAGCTCATTTCACTCTTTCACAAGCCTATGTATATCTTGTTAACTTCAGATCATTTCATTCTTTCACAAGCCTATATAACTTTATGTCCTTATCGTCATATCATTTCATTCTTTCACAAGCCTATTTATATGTCCTTAACTTCAGATCATTTCACTCTTTCACAAGCCTATGTATATGTCCTTAACTTCATATCATTTCATTCTTTCACAAGCCTATGTATATCTTGTTAACTTCAGATCATTTCATTCTTTCACAAGCCTATGTATATCTTGTTAACGTCATATCATTTCACTCTTTCACAAGCCTATGTATATGTCCTTAGCTTCATATCATTTCATTCTTACACAAGCCTATGTATATGTCCTTAACTTCAGATCATTTCATCATTTCACAAGCCTATGTATACGTCCTTGACTTCAGATCATTTCATTCTTTCACAAGCCTATGTATACGTCCTTGACTTCAGATCATTTCATTCTTTCACAAGCGTATGTATATGTCCTTAGCTTCAGATCATTTCATTCTTTCACAAGCCTATGTATATGTCCTTAACTTCAGATCATTTCATTCTTTCACAAGCCTATGTAACTTTATGTCCTTATCGTCATATCATTTCATTCTTTCACAAGCCTATGTATATGTCCTTAACTTCAGATCATTTCAATCTTTCACAAGCCTATGTATATCTTGTTAACTTCATATCATTTCATTCTTTCACAAGCCTATGTATATCTTGTTAACGTCATATCATTTCATTCTTTCACAAGCCTATGTATATCTTGTTAACGTCATATCATTTCATTCTTTCACAAGCCTATGTATATGTCCTTAGCTTCATATCATTTCACTCTTTCACAAGCCTATGTATATCTTGTTAACTTCAGATCATTTCATTCTTTCACAAGCCTATGTAACTTTATGTCCTTATCTTCATATCATTTCATTCTTTCACAAGCCTTTGTATATGTCCTTAACTTCATATCATTTCATTCTTTCACAAGCCTATGTATATCTTGTTAACTTCAGATCATTTCATTCTTTCACAAGCCTATGTAACTTTATGTCCTTAACTTCATATCATTTCATTCTTTCACAAGCCTATTTATATGTCCTTAACTTCAGCTCATTTCACTCTTTCACAAGCCTATGTATATCTTGTTAACTTCAGATCATTTCATTCTTTCACAAGCCTATGTAACTTTATGTCCTTATCGTCATATCATTTCATTCTTTCACAAGCCTTTGTATATGTCCTTAACTTCAGATCATTTCATTCTTTCACAAGCCTTTGTATATGTCCTTAACTTCAGATCATTTCATTCTTTCACAAGCCTATGTATATCTTGTTAACTTCAGATCATTTCATTCTTTCACAAGCCTATGTATATCTTGTTAACGTCATATCATTTCATTCTTTCACAAGCCTATGTATATGTCCTTAGCTTCATATCATTTCATTCTTTCACAAGCGTATGTATATGTCCTTAACTTCAGATCATTTCATTCTTTCACAAGCCTATGTATATGTCCTTAACTTCAGATCATTTCATTCTTTCACAAGCCTATGTATATGTCCTTAACTTCAGATCATTTCAATCTTTCACAAGCCTATGTATATCTTGTTAACTTCATATCATTTCATTCTTTCACAAGCCTATGTATATCTTGTTAACGTCATATCATTTCATTCTTTCACAAGCCTATGTATATGTCCTTAGCTTCATATCATTTCATTGTTACACAAGCCTATGTATATGTCCTTAACTTCATATCATTTCATTCTTTCACAAGCCTATGTATATCTTGTTAACTTCATATCATTTCATTCTTTCACAAGCCTATGTATATCTTGTTAACGTCATATCATTTCATTCTTACACAAGCCTATGTATATGTCCTTAACTTCAGATCATTTCATCATTTCACAAGCCTATGTATACGTCCTTGACTTCAGATCATTTCATTCTTTCACAAGCGTATGTATATGTCCTTAGCTTCAGATCATTTCATTCTTTCACAAGCCTATGTATATGTCCTTAACTTCAGATCATTTCATCATTTCACAAGCCTATGTATACGTCCTTGACTTCAGATCATTTCATTCTTTCACAAGCCTATGTATATGTCCTTAACTTCAGATCATTTCATTCTTACACAAGCCTATGTATATGTCCTTAACTTCAGATCATTTCATCATTTCACAAGCCTATGTATACGTCCTTGACTTCAGATCATTTCATTCTTTCACAAGCCTATGTATATGTCCTTAGCTTCATATCATTTCATTCTTACACAAGCCTATGTATATGTCCTTAACTTCAGATCATTTCATCATTTCACAAGCCTATGTATACGTCCTTGACTTCAGATCATTTCATTCTTTCACAAGCCTATGTATATGTCCTTAACTTCAGATCATTTCATTCTTTCACAAGCCTATGTATATGTCCTTAACTTCAGATCATTTCAATCTTTCACAAGCCTATGTATATCTTGTTAACTTCATATCATTTCATTCTTTCACAAGCCTATGTATATCTGGTTAACGTCATATCATTTCATTCTTTCACAAGCCTATGTATATCTTGTTAACGTCATATCATTTCATTCTTTCACAAGCCTATGTATATGTCCTTAGCTTCATATCATTTCATTCTTACACAAGCCTATGTATATGTCCTTAACTTCAGAGCATTTCATTCTTTCACAAGCCTATGTATATGTCCTTAGCTTCAGCTCATTTCACTCTTTCACAAGCCTATGTATATCTTGTTAACTTCAGATCATTTCATTCTTTCACAAGCCTATGTAACTTTATGTCCTTATCTTCATATCATTTCATTCTTTCACAAGCCTTTGTATATGTCCTTAACTTCAGATAATTTCATTCTTTCACAAGCCTTTGTATATGTCCTTAACTTCAGATCATTTCATTCTTTCACAAGCCTATGTATATCTTGTTAACTTCAGATCATTTCATTCTTTCACAAGCCTATGTATATCTTGTTAACGTCATATCATTTCATTCTTTCACAAGCCTATGTATATGTCCTTAACTTCAGATCATTTCATTCTTTCACAAGCCTATGTATATGTCCTTAACTTCAGATCATTTCATCATTTCACAAGCCTATGTATACGTCCTTGACTTCAGATCATTTCATTCTTTCACAAGCGTATGTATATGTCCTTAGCTTCATATCATTTCATTCTTGCACAAGCCTATGTATATGTCCTTAACTTCAGATCATTTCATCATTTCACAAGGCTATGTATACGTCCTTGACTTCAGATCATTTCATTCTTTCACAAGCCTATGTATATGTCCTTAGCTTCAGATCATTTCATTCTTTCACAAGCCTATGTATATGTCCTTAGCTTCAGATCATTTCATTCTTTCACAAGCCTATGTATATGTCCTTAACTTCAGATCATTTCATCATTTCACAAGGCTATGTATACGTCCTTGACTTCAGATCATTTCATTCTTTCACAAGCCTATGTATATGTCCTTAGCTTCAGATCATTTCATTCTTTCACAAGCCTATGTATATGTCCTTAACTTCAGATCATTTCATTCTTTCACAAGCCTATGTATATGTCCTTAACTTCATATCATTTCATTCTTTCACAAGCCTATGTATATGTCCTTAACTTCAGATCATTTCATTCTTTCACAAGCCTATGTATATGTCCTTAACTTCAGATCATTTCATTCTTTCACAAGCCTATGTATATCTTGTTAACGTCATATCATTTCATTCTTTCACAAGCCTATGTATATGTCCTTAACTTCAGAGCATTTCATTCTTTCACAAGCCTATGTATATGTCCTTAGCTTCATATCATTTCATTCTTACACAAGCCTATGTATATGTCCTTAACTTCAGATCATTTCATCATTTCACAAGCCTATGTATATGTCCTTAACTTCATATCATTTCATTCTTTCACAAGCCTGTATTTGTGCATTCCATTTCAGTGTGTTTATATACTGTTTGTTGTTGTTTTTATGTACCAGTATTTACATTGAATCGTTGGGAACCTGGCAGTGTTCATGGTTATCACGGGACAAAACACCTTAAAAGAATTATCCAGTTTTCCGAGGGGGAAAATGTAAATTTGTAAACTTTTAGTTTTTTCTATGACAAAGTTTTAAGATTTCATTTTCCCTTCTGCCAGCATATTTCTGAATTGTTGTATTAGAAGTTGCTTTCTAGGCATGTAGGAATACTAAGGACCGTATCCACCAATGAGGTTTGCTCATGGTTTCATTAACCTTGGTTTAAATCTGTATTTTACGTTGGACTACGACTACACTAGTTTTTAAAAGGTTGACAACACCTATATTAAATACTATTTACTGAATGTACTAGAAATGGAGGGGGGGGGGGTGGGGGGGAGTGGTCAAATTGATTGTAGCGTACTTCCTCTGAAACCGTTGGACAGAATTCAACCAAATTCTGTATGTGATTTACCCATATGATTGCTGAGTGCAAAAGCCCATTGGCCTTTAGGTCCGCCCCAAAGGGTGTTGGGGGAATGGTCAAAAGTGGAAATCTATTGTAGCGCAACTCCTCCAAAACTGGTGGACAGAATTCAACCAAATATGGTATATGCGCTACCCATATGATTACGGAGTGCAAGAGGACATTTACATTTGGCTCCGCCTCCTGGACCGGGGATGAGGGTGTGGGGGGTTGTTGAAAGGTCAAGAAATTGATTGTACTGCAACTTCTGCAAAACTGTTGGTCGTAATACAACCAAATTTGGTATATGAGAAACTCATGGTTGTGGAGTGGCAGAGGACATTTACATTTGACTCCGCCCAAGGGGAGCGGGGTGGGTGTGTGTGTCAAAACGGTGAATATGGGGATTTGCAATGAGCAATCTATTTAATCATTTAATTGGCAAGATTAGTCAAGAATAAACTTTTTAAATTTACCACTGCAACACTGAGCCAGTGATTCGTGGATCAATTTACCCAGCATGCCATGCTACCCAGCATGCAACGCTACCCAGTATGCAATTCTGTGACTATAATCGTTGTAACTATTGGATGCCATATTCGTTTAATCTATTGTCTGTATGGGCGAAGATTTCTCAAACAAAACCAACCCGCCTACATGTGCAAATAATCATTTGTCATCCAACTCTGGAAGTGTAAGCATGCACGTCGGACGTATTCACGGAAGTACAGCTTGCATTTCAATACTGTTCAGCGCAAGTGTGTCAATTTCCAGGAGAAAATTGGAGACAGCTTTTATATATTTTGACAATATTTTGCGTGAAAATTGTTGCTATCAATGACAGCAGCAACATTCAGGCAAATTGTCAAAATAATTATTAGGTAATGCGATTACTATCTGCTACGGATTTGATATGCATTTGAATGAAAATTGTTGCTACAACAGCTTCCAGTCTATATATTCTAAAATAATCATCATAATTTTCAGTTGACTCGCCACGGAGTTGAATCGCAATTTAACTAAGCTGTTGATTTCTAAGGCACCAGCAACATTGACGAATTATTATCCATAGAATCGCTGGGTGTTGCTATCTAAGTAGTTAGTATATGCCCAAAATACGAATTGCCTGCATGAAGGAAATATTTAGCCAAGCTACCGCGTATACGTTTCTGTTCGATCAATGCATTTCAAACAAATTCGCAATCTGTCAACGAGACTTACACGCTGTGTGCTAATCATTCATTCTTGGCGTGAAAGCGTATATAGGCCTCACTTGACTCTGCCTGTATAGTAAGATATTGGTTGCATGGGTGTGGCTAATAATTCAACAATGTTGTTGATGCCTTAGAAATCAAAAACTTGTCAAATTGCTATTCAAATCCGTAGCAAGAGTCGACTAAAAATTATGATAATATAAACTGAAAACTGCAACCATTTTCATTCAAATTTGTATTCAATCAGTAGCAGATAGCAACAACTTTAACGCAAAAATATTGTCAAAGTATATAAAAGCCATCTCCAATTTTCTCCTAGAAATTGATACACTTGCGCTGAAGTATTGAAATGCAGGCTGTTGTAACTTCCATGACTACATCCGACGTGCATGCTTACGCTTCCAGAGCTGGAGGACAAATGACGATTTGCAAGTGCAGGCGGGTTAGTTTTGTTTGAGAAATCTTGGCCTATGCAGACAATATACTAAACGAATATGGCGTCCATAGTTACAATGATTATGGAGTCAGAGATTTGCATGCTGTGTAGTGTTGCATGCTGGGTAAATTGAACAGAAATCGGCAGGCGTCTTATATCTGATGCAAACGTGTTTTTATTTAATGGGACACGAGACCTTTAAAGTACACTGTGGCTTGGTAGCAGTGAACTGTATAAACCAGGGACTGGCAAGTCTTTATGAAATAAGAAATGTTTTCGTATACATTTCCAAATTAATTTGAGGCAAATGAGTCGGATTAATTCTAAAATGTTTTCAACATAAGCACTTTTCCTGAATGACTGGTTGCCTAATCTGTGTGAAAACGACTTCTCTAGAACCGCTGAACTAGTCGGGCCCAAATTTGGGAAATATAAGGGACTAATAATGGCCATTGAAGTTGGTTCAAGGGAAGTTGATACGTAAATAATATATGGCCTCCATGGACCAATCAAAGTGTAGTTTGTTTGGTGGCTATATTGGATTTTTTTATTTGATGGATTTTGTAGCCGAAATTGCTTTTATATAGGTTTTTGGTTATGTTGATTTCAGATTTTCCACTTTTGAAACTCTTAGATAAACAGTTTGGTGGCTATCTTGGATGGTTTTACCACCAAAATCTCCCCCATGGTAAACCAATTGGAAATTTAAAATGTCTTATCGAGAACCACTATGAGGATTTCAACCAAATTGGCAGGATGTATCTTTGGGACCCAAGTTTGTTCAAAGTGAAGCCGATCGGCCAATTTTTTCAGTGGTCATCTTGGAGTTTGGCTGATTTTTAGAAACTCATTTAAGAATTCTTTCCCTAACGACTTGGCCAATTGATCCAAAACTCATGAAGCATCATCTAGAGCAATAGTAAACTCAAATTTTTCTTGAGAATCTGATTGGTACGGCGATCATCTTGATTGACATAGTTTTCACGAAAACAATTTGTTCTCCCGAAACTAGAAAGGCCTTAGTTCCCTTAGCCATCTTGTTCAAGCTAATTCTGTTGTTCGGTTTTGCCAGTGGCAATAATTCCTGGTGAGCGATACAGGCCCCTCTTGGGCCTCTTGTTATACATGACTCTTTGCTTACTGTTATCCATTGATTATTTATTAGTAAGATATTATATTTAGTGAAAATAGACCAAGTTTATAAACAGCAGTTAGTGAGAATGATGTGACGGTTTGTGTAATCACATTTGTGTATGATCAACACTTAACTGTGCAAACCATACATGACAAATGATAGTAACCCATTAGCCCTTGAATTTCTTCACAAAAATCTTAATTTTCTTATAGAAAATGTCTATTTGCACACCAAGAAGACTATTTTTGAAAATTTACCACTTGAATGACTGGCTCGGTTATCTAGCCAGTCCATTCAGTTGTAAAATTAAAAAAAAGTTATCTTGGTCTGCAAATAGACATTTCTCAAGATCACTGCAGAAACCTGTTTTGGCTGATATGAATGTTAAAATGTTAAGATGATATGATTTCTGTGTTGATGGGAGATTAAGGTACAATAAGGCTGATTTGTGAATTTTCAGCTGTTTCCTGTCGTTGATGTTGATAGCGGCAGCACTATGGAAGATAAAACAGAAGTATGACAGATATCAACAACGACAGGTTTGTAGATAGATCACAGAGATTTATAAATACATACGCATGTACATCATATTGGCTGTATTCGACTGGGCGAAAAGTTAGGGTATATTGGCTCCATAGAGGAATATTTTTTATTCAACTGGTATTTCCCGGAAAAGAATAGAGCGCGAAACAAGCCAGGTCCAAAACATGTGGCGTGTTTCGTGAAGTATGTCACGTGACTCGAAATTTGAAAATGCTGGACTTATGAGCTGAATTCTTTTATTATTCAGTATTCACTATGTCTGAAAACGGCGCTGAAAGGTGGATCTTATTTTCAAGGTAGTAAAATTTGGTCGATTTAGTCAAACCTTCCATACTGCTAGGCTTTTTGTATTCGACTGGTACATTTGCGTAAAGCACATTTTGGCAACTTGGCGAGTAAGTTTACTCTATGGAAAAGTCCCAGTCGAATACAGCCACAGTCAATACCTCTTCATTGATGTGACCCTCATTAACCCTTACCGCTCTGGTGTTAAAATTTTAAATCTTCAAATTAAATTAAAAGATGAACCGGTGTTAATTTTTCAACAAATTTGGTGGAAGATGGTGCTGTCGTAGACAGCAACATCATCCACCAAAATTGTTGGAAAGTGTACACCAGTTTCTTTGCTATTAACACAATAAAAGATGGAATATTGACATCAGAGTGGTACGGGTTAAATCTGTGAACCAAAAAGGCCAAAACAGCAAAATCCTTTAGAATTTAATAATTATTCTGTTGGGTATTTTGAAACTAATTTGACTGGGCGCTGTTGCTGCCATTTCCTGTCAAATTAGTTTTTAAAAATTCAGCAACTTACCTGTAGTATTGTCTCAAATTTAGGGTTCGGGAAATTCAGGGTTTAAAGAGTTCAATCTTTTTTTTAAATTCTTGTTCCCTTGCGCAAGAATTTGCTGTTTATAAATTGTAGTGTCTCCAGTGGTTAATAAAAGGGTGCTCTTGATTCAGTTTTGTGTCTAATTGCGATATCTGTGTCCGTTAAGATAAGGCTGGTTAAGATTTTACATTGATGATTTCTTTAGGATGGTTAAGATTTCACATTGGTGATTTGTAGCTGCGGGAAGCAACTCGGTAAACCACCATGTCCCTCAGTCAGTCACGAAAGCCTATCACGGGCTGTAGTTTCAAGAGTTGTTTCCTATACAATAATCAAACTCAGTGTATGCATTGTAGGTCTAAGTTATATAGTGTAACCAAATTAGGTCAATGTGACCAACTTTTCATGATTCACCAGCAGCTACCGAAGTTCTATCAACCTTGTTTAGGACTGTTTAAGATTTCACATTGATGATTTTTTAGGCTGGGTAAGATCTTTTTTTTTAAACATATTTTATTGTATCATGTGTACAAAGGAATTAAGATCTTCTATTGATGATTTCTTACGGCTGATTAACATTTCACATTGGAGATTTCTTGGGTCCGGGTAAGATTTCATGTTGGCGATTTCTTGAGGCTAGTTAAGATTGTGGGTTGACGATATCTTAACATTAAGAATAGATTATTCTTGTCCAGACTGTAGTTTCAAGAGTTTTGTATACAGTAACCAAACTTGGTATATGGATTCATTGTAGCCTACCGGTTTGTCAACCTGACCTACATTTCATGGTACACTGAGCATGATAGAAACTTCTTGTCTGTGCTTAAGGTTCGCAGCCATACTTTGCATTTGAATCAATATTTTGATATCAAATGAGTCTTCTCTGAGAGGTGTTGACATTGTTCTCATATTATCTATACATGTATATTCATCTGTTTGTTTATCATCTCTAGCGGATGTTTGTTGAGATGGAACAGATGGCTAATCGGCCATTTGCCAGCATATCTATAGAGCTTGAACCAAAGATTGAAGTTATTCCTATTGGAGCACTTGGTATACGAAAAGACCCGCCTGAGATTAAGCGGCGTCCTAAGCGTGCCGTAAGCATACTGTTACTTGATTGTTGTAGTGTCTCGGTTACGCCTGAGTGTGTGAGTGCGTACATGCTTATTGGAGGTCTTCATTAGAGGGTGAGTGAGCGAGTGAGGGAGCGAGTGTGTGTGTTTGAATATTTTTGTACTATTTATAAATATCGAGTTAGACATTGTAGACAAGGTTACGCAACCGCAAGATAGATTGCTCATAGCACATAGTAGGTTGCCAGAAAATCCAATCCAATTACCCCTTTAACTCTTATATCAGCCAAAAACGGCTTCTACAGGGGGTCTTGAGAAATGTCAATTTGCAGACTAAGAGATTATCTTTGAAAATTTACCAATGGAATGACTGGCTCTATAACCGAGCCAGTCATTCCAGTACTAAACGTAAAAATAGTCTTCTCTTGGTCTGCAAATTGATATTTTCTTTGAAAAAATTGAAATTTTCGTGTACAAATTCAAGGCTTAAAGAGAGTTTGCTAATTGCTTTCTTGCCATTTAATGAACATACTTTCGCTAATGATATGTTACAGCCTAATAACAAGCCATCACCTGTAGCATTACAGCCATTTAAAGGCCAGAAATGTGGTGTATTGTCGCTTCTGGTAAGATTACCGACTGGAGGAGAGGATTACACGCCTCTAAGTCAGACTGGGCTGGCCCTAGCATCTGCTATTGTTACACTAGGTGAGTCACTTGCTTGTAGCCGATGTAGAAAGCTATGCTATATATGATTTAGTGCCCAGGATGGTTCGTTTTATTTGTTCATGTGTACACAAATAGTTACTTTAACCCTTTAATGGTCAAATTTGGTCAGGAAAATCAAATTATGTGCTTATTGAATGTCCATTTTTTACCAAGAGAACTGTTTTTTTAAATATACCACTGGAATGACTGGCTCAGTCGTTCCTTTGGTAAATTTTCAAAAATAGTCCTCTTGGTCTGAAAATGGACATTCACTCACTGGTCAGTGTCTCTTACGGACACATGCCTGCATGCACACCCCCATATTACATAAGATATTGGATATTTGAGCAGCTATTACTCTCTAATCCACTGAGACTTGGTTTCTAAATTCCCTTCATATGATGACTGGTGTTCATTTTGGAAACAGTGCTGGGGCCGTATTCACGAAGGGTAATAAAGTACGAAAAAACGTGTACTGTATTTCACTTAATAGTAGCCTATGATCTAATAGAAGCCCACCCCCTAACTTTGCCATATGAGCTCCAATGATTTCTTAGCAGTTTCAAAATGGCAAAATTCTGTATTAGAAGCCCTCCCCCTAACTCAGCAGACTGTATAGGAAAATCTTTCTTAAGAGAAAATTTGTAAGAATAGCGTGTATAATACCGTAATAGCAATCGTGTCACAGGGTGTGTTTACTTCAGACCGATCTCTGCCCTGATACATTCCCGGCCCCGCTAGAAGTCAATACAGGCCTTGGATTTGTAAATCTCGACTGCCTATTAGGTTAATACTCAAGGTATGTTCAAGATATAATAAAGTTTATTCCACACTTTTGTAGTCAAAATGCGCGTAAAACAGTCTTGGTGTGATTAAAATTTATGTACCAAACAAGGACGGGAGAAAATGTGCATCAATTTTGTAACGCCGATCAACATTAAATGATCCAAATTGAATTATTACGAATGACAATATAGCCGGCTTCTTAAGTTGGCGAGCCAGCGGTTCTTGAGATGGGAGGCATCATGTTCTCGCAAGATATTATACGCTACCCGTTTTTTAAGATCAGTATAATACTCAGTTCCTATCACGCAATGATAATATATATAGAAATTCCAGAGTTCCGAGTCCCTGATTCCAGAATATTTATATCCGAGTACTCGCTCTAAAATAAACTCTTCAATTGGAGGCGAATCACGTGATTTGTATTTTTTCGCGACGCCATTTTATATCAAATTGTGGATTAATTTTGATGTGATAAACGAGCTTTATTAAAGGATACGCAATATTTAGGAGCTCAAATCAAATAATTTCACTTCCCCGGTGATGTTTTGAGGTATACATTAAACATAGGCGTAGGCAGTGGGAATCTTTACGGGAGAAAATAGTTGAATTTCCGTGGTATCAATTTTAGAAAACTTTTTTTGGAAAACTGTAATATAAGCCCACCCCCTTTCTCAGAGATGTTTGGTTGGAAATTGAACACCTCTTGTCCTAATAGAAGCCTAGGTTACTATTAAGCGAAATACGGTAACTGGTGTAAGGAAAATAAAATGCCTACTATTCCCCTACATTAGATTATATGATTACGACTTAGTCGGGTTTTCTAAATAGGTGCCAGAAGTTAGTCGGGTGTGTAACTTAGGCACTGTTCCTGAATACGGTCCCAGCTATCTAAGATGGACAGATTGGTCTTAAGCTATAGGTAGTCTATTTTATACTGACTGGCAGTGGTAATGGTTGGGGTATATAAGAATTGGACCTTTCCATTTTTAGCTATCCCCTGCCCATCACTAGCTAAGCTCCACCCACACCTCACCATGTTGAGATTGATCGATCCCCGAATACCACAACTATCAAGTTCCTGAAAACTATAAGGGAAGCTGGTGACTATTTTGTAACTAATTTGACTGGGCGCTGTTGCTGCCTATGGCAGCAACAGTGCCCAGTCGAATTAGTTTCAAAATATTCAACAGCATGTTTATTAAATAGCAAAGAATTACAAAGATATACAACTCATACAATGTGTCCGACCATTTGAGATTCGGTGACGTTCTATATGGAACCCTTTGTGACGTAATGATTATGACGTCATCATACACACACTGAGCTGATTATGACGTCATACGAGGTCTGACGATGAATGAATACTCTGAAAAGGTGAATTGGCATTTGGGTGGAAAGTGGATTACGAATTTGGTCAGGAAAATATAAATTTTCTCACAAAATGTCCATTTATAGACAAAGAGAAGACTATTTTTGAAAATTTAGCACGAATGACTGGCTTTGTTATCCAGCCAGTCATTACAGCGGTAAATTTTCTAAAATAGTCTTCTGTTGGTCTGAAATGGTTAAGATTGGTCAAGAATATCAAAATATTGGTTAGCGTCTTGAATGCTGAGGTTGGGTCGGTGGCAGTCACACACCACTGTATTTATAGCAAAAAAAACAACTGAATTATTAACATCTCATTTAATGGTAATGATTGGTCAGAAATATTGAGATTTCTGCTTAGTGAACGTTCATTTGCAGCCTAAAAGATTATTTTTGAAAATTTAACACGAATGACTGGCTTGATAAAACTAGCTGCGATGTAAATGGTCAATCCTCAGGGCCACTGTAGAGGGCAGTTTTGGAAAGCTTGAACATAAAAGGGTTAACTCAGAGACTAAAAACTGGTTTTCCAGCCGCAGTGATTAAGTACATTAGCTTCTATGCGATGTCAGCCTATATATACACCTGTGCAAAAGTTAAGCACCACCCTATTTTTACGCACATGCGAGGGTATATTCATGTGCTATGAAGAAAGCAATAGCATAAACATTTATGTACCCATCCATCTTAGTGCAAGAGGTAATAATGCAACTAGAGGAATGCTGATTATGATGGTGGGGAAACACTGTATGTTTTTGTTTGAACTTGAAAACGAGGCCTGAATATGGTTACGTTGACACAACTGACAACTATTGCCCTACAGTTGACACACGTGGCTAGATTGTCATTAATGGTGTCTGAAAACGAAGTTTAACATCTGTGCACGAGTTTGAGACTGTCATTATTAATACCGGGTATATCCACCTTGTGCCTGGATGACGGCCTGGACACGACGTCTCATGCTGGTCACCAACCGACTGATACGCCATTGTGGTATTCGTTGCCATTCAAGATGGAGTGCGTCTGTTAATTCCTGTAGGTTCTGCACAGGAGGATCCCTCCTTCTCACCATGTTTCCCAGAATGTCCCAGATATGCTCAATAGGGTTCATGTCAGGGCTCCTTGCTGGCCATGGTAGGGTTTCGATGGCATTCTGGCGGAGGTATTCATGCACAGCTCTAGCACGATGTGGTCGGGCGTTGTCATCCATGAATATAGGGTGGGTTCCAGGTGCATGATTTACAAAATGAGGGACCACAACTCTATCCAGTATGGAATCTTGATATCTTTGTCCAGTTAGTGTTCCAGGTACAGTCAACAGATCCAGCTTACAATCAAATGAGATGCACCCCCCATATCATAACGGAACCTCCACCAAATGGAACTTCTTCCATGATGTTACGTTGGTCGTACGCCGTGCGTCTGGACCTCCATACACGAGTTCGACCATCTGTGGCATGAAGCAGGAACCGACTTTCATCGGACCAGTGTACCCGTCTCCAGGATCTTATGTTCCAGTGTCTTCTTTCGTTGCACCACCTCAGACGCGCCTCTTTGTTGTGTGCAGTGAGGAGAGGACGTCTGACAGGTCTCCTAGCTTTCATGCCAGCAGCATACAGTCTCCTTTTGACGGTAGACATTGACACTCTATTGCGCGTTTCCCATTGCTGGCTGAGCACTCTGCTGTTGGTGAATGGAGATCTCCTAACAAGGCGTACTAGGGCTCGATCATCACGGGCAGTAGTCTTCTTCGGTCTTCCAGATCTAGGCCTGTCCTTCACCTCGTTAGTTTGCCCATGTTTTGCAATCAAACGACTGATTACAGTATGGTTAATGTTCAGCTGTCTGCCAATCTCTCTGCATGACATACCAGTGGTATGCATGCCTATGATTTGCCATTTCACACGATCACTTAACCTTCGTCTTGCCATAGCGGTTCACAATCAAGAGCTAATTCTCTCTGTACAAATAAACCACGGTCATGAACACAAAATTCCTAATCTTGTCGCCTAAATCTGTATGTAATGTTCTACACCTCAAACTGGACTTTTACATAACTGAACACGTGTGCTGTTTCCCGCCACGCACGGACATCAAGCGGCGTGAAGTCATGCATGCATGTGCATTTCGTACTTGGAATTATGTCAGCTAACGCGGGGACAAAAAGTATGGCAGCCTAGTTGTACCATCATGTTTCTACGTTCTATTGTTTTTGCTGGTGCTTAACTTTTGCACAGGTGTATACATATAGGTATGTGTGTTTGACCGGATTTCCTGCCTTTCAGATTATTGGACTTACTAAGTAAGCGCTCTGGCCTATTATTATATTCTAAGCATTATTGAATGTCCATTTGCTGGCCAAGAGAAGACTATTTTTGACAATTTATCACTGGAATAACTTGCTTGGTAATTGATCCAGTTATTACATTGATAAGATTTCAAAAATAGTCTTTTTTGTCTGCAAATGATCGTTTCTCAAGCCCACTACAGAAGTTGTTCTTATCCAATGTGACTCTTAACCCTTAACACTCTGATGTCAATCTATCTTTTAACCATCTCCCACCAAATTTGTTGAAAAATAAACTCCAGTTCATCTTTTAATTTAATTTGACGATTTACAATTTTGAAAGCAGAGTGGTAAGGGTTAAAGTGTTAATTGTATTATTTCTATTGTAGCTGGCCACGCCAGGAAGCCGAGCGTGGAACATATAAAAGGAGACAAATCCAAAGCAAGGAAAACCATTCCAAATACTACTGCTGGTGCCGCGGCTGCTGGTGGTGGTGGTGGTGGTGGTGTGCCACCAGTCCATGTTGATAATAGAGTATAATCTGTATCAGGATAATGTGTGCCTGTGACAAATTGTGTGTGATTTATATTGCGTGTACAAAAGAATGAATTTTTATGTATCTATGTCTCAATAACTTAATTGAATGTGTGAGGTTGCTTATAAGCTCAAGCTAGACTTGAATAAAGATGTTTAAGCTGTCTTAAGTTTAAAAATAAAAGCAATATTTTTTCATTTCATATTTTTATCCCAATATTTATCAATTTCATTTCTACATCCCGTTATGTATTCAGTTGTAGCTCAGCATTATGAAAGAGAGGTTATGCAATGACAATGACATCGCATACTGGTGGTGGTTGCCAATTTTGCTTTAAATGGATGTATCCAATCTGGCACTCAAGTATATGACGTGGCTGATGTCAAAACTAGAATTGACAGAATACTCCGTCTTGAAGCTGGAATAGTCCAGCAAGTGTGCAAATAGTATGTCTTTGATGGATTTACTATTTAATAAATATTCTGTTGAATATTTTGAAACTAATTTAACTGGGCATGGCAACAACAGCACCCAGTCAAATTAGTTTCAAAATATTCAACAAGTTAGCTGTATTGATAATTTAGCTTGAAATTAGGATTCTGGGAATTTGTGATTCAAAGTATATGAATCGATACCGACATGCTCAAGGCATGGGTGAAGCTTAGCTAGAAATGGGCGAGGCATACCGGTAGGTAGAAATGGATCCCCTTATTGTATTTAGCTTTGCTATAGCTTACCAAACATCATCATATATACCATTATTTCTGCATCTGTATAGATAATGCAATGCATTTATGTCACACTGACTTGTAGTTTGTGATTAAGAATATTGTCATGTTAAATTATGCGTATAGCTCTGCTAACTACAGTAATGTTATTTGGAAGATTCTGGCCTCAATCTGTCTGAGTTAAAGTATTCAATGTTTGGATGATGGACGTCGTTGTTTCTGAAAATAATAGCTGCTTGGTGGGTGTTGTTTCTTGTATGACTTACTGTGACTCGCATCTCAGTCTGTATGTTAAATAGTTGATATTTCTAACAGCGCTGCTCATGTCACGCATATGGCATGTCACCATTGTCTAATGGTAAAAATAATAGGTATCCTTCGGCAAATAACCAGCATAGGTTAGGTAGAATGGACCTCTCCCGTTTATCCATCCATCATATGATGTCAATTAAGTACGTAATGTGTAGGATGACATCATAATCAATTTTAGCATGAATGACTTGATTTAGTCCGTCTTACACGCTTAATAGTCCGACATGTTCTACGAATTGTATGTCTTTGCTATTTAATAAACATGCTTTTGAGTATTTTGAAACTAATTTGACAGGGTGCTGTTGTTGTCATAGGCAGCAACAGTACCCTGTCATATTTGTTTCAAAATATTCAACAGCTAGCCTGTATAATTTTCTGGAAATTGAGATTCAGAGATTGATTGATCCCAACACGGGCAGTTGAAACTAAAACTGGAAAGTTCCATTATGAGAATAATGCCCTGGTTGCACTGCAATTACATTTCTGAAGTGTTTGAGAATTTCATTTTTGGATTTCAAATCTGTATTTCATTTTAGTTCTAATGAGGAAAGATATTTTTATTGAGATGTTTTTGTCCTATTTAGCGCTGGAATCTGGGAACTGTTGGTCATATGTTATTAATCAAAAAAAGATTAGATCAATGTGACCTATTTTATAGAAAATATATGTCAAAAGTGAGTGTCAATTAAAACCAATAGTTAAATATTAAAGCATCATCTTTTGTGATACTTTGAACTATATTGGCCTCTTGCCGAGTAGAAACATATGTTAGGGTTTGGTGACAACTATAATACCTAACCCTTTAACGGTGAAGCCAGCCAAAACGGCTCTCTGCAGTGGTCTTGAAGACTGTCCATTTGTAGGCCAAGAGAACACTATTTTTGAAAATTTACCACTGGAATGCCTGGCTTGGTTATCAAGCCAGTTATAATATTTTCTTCTTCTTTTACCATGTTGACCGTTAATGGGTTAATGAGTTACATAATTCATGGAGACTCCTGATCACGGGTACATCTTCCCATTGTTAAGTACATGTGAACAGCTTACAATTGAATCTAACACCCATATAAAATTGAAGTTAATATGCCATATTTTCAGGAACATAGCAGCAGGTATGGGCTAAAATTTGAACTGATTCTGCTGGAATCAAATGTAAAATATTTGTAGTGAAGTCTGTTATCACATTTCATAATTTTTAGAGCTAAATGACAAATATTTTCAGACAAACCCTTCTGCTTAAATAGACTATGAGTTATAATCCAGACTACCAGTCAGTGTGACGATTTCTGAGAACATAACATTTTTAGATATGACTCGTAACTAGTATACGTCTGCCTGTCTGCCTGAGTCTGTGTCTGTGTCTGTCTGTCTCTCTGTTTGTGTGTCTCCTAATTCTGACAAAGCCACATAATCACAATTGTATTGTAAACGCACACGTCCCCTTGACATCAGCACTGCTATAGAGCAGCCGAGTGTCATGACCTAAAGACCTCAGATCTGTCTAACTCTCACTGGTTGTCCATTTCATTTGTGCTTGTCAATTGTTATCCATTTTATTCTATTTCTACCATATAATAGCTGCTATTGTGATACAATTAAAGAAATAAATGAATAAATTAAATTTATACTATGTACATATTAATGTAAATAGCTATATGAATATATTGAGATCTATATGTAAATAGAACTATATTTCAAAGTGTAAATCACTAAGTAACATTTGTACTGGTTATAGTTATTAGTCCCCTACCGGTAAAACCGGGGGGGGGGGGGGGGGGGGGACTATAGGTTTGCACTCCATCTGTCTGTCTGTCCATCCGTCTGTCTATCGCAGTTGGTTTTCTGCACTTTTTTTTGCAGTCCTTCAAGGTATTCAACTGAGAATTGGTTTATTGCTTTTTTTATGAGAACTTACAGACCAAGTTCGCGTTTCAGGCGTCTACATCAATCTTTGATGGATTTATGCCCCCTTTCGAGTTAAGAAATATGAAAAATATCAGCTTCCCGCACCTTTTTTCGCACTCCTTCAAGATATTTAAGCGAAAATCATTGCATCGCTTTAACATAAGAAGTTACAGAGCAAGTTCGAGTTTCAGACATTTTCGTAAATTTTTCATGGAGTTATGCCCCCTTTCGACATGAAATACGAAAAATATCGCAATCTTTCAAGATATTGTACTGAGAATTGCTACATTGCTTTGGTATGAGAAGTTACACACCAAGCTCGAGTTTCAGGCGTATGCGTACATTTTTGATGGAGTTATGCCCCCCTTTAAGAAATACGAAAAATATTAGCTTTCCGCACTTTTTTCGCACTCATTCAAGATATTTAAGCGAAAATCGGTGCATCACTTTAGTGTAAGGAAGTTCGAGTGTCAGACATTTTCATCAATTTTTCATGGAGTTATGCCCCCTTTCGACTTAAGAAATACGAAAAATATTAGCTTCCCGCACTTTTATTCGCACTCATTCAAGATATTTAAGCGAAAATCGGTGCATCGCTTTAGTGTAAGGAGTTACAGAGCAAGTTCGAGTTTCGGGCGTTTGCGTCATTTTTTGATGGAATTATGCCCCCCTTTCGACTTATGAAATACAAAAAATATTAGTTTTCCGCACTTTTTTTCGCAGTCTTTCAAGATATTATACTGAGAATTGCTACATTGCTTTGGTATGAGAAGTTACAGACCAAGTTCGAGTTTCAGGCATATGTGTACATTTTTGATGAAGTTATGCCCCTTTTCGACCTATAAAATACAAACATATCAGCTTTCAAGACTTTTTCCTTCTCCTTCACCATATATAACCGAGACTTACTTGGTTTATTGCTATGTTATGAGAAGTTACAGATCATGTTCGAGCTTCAGCTGCTTCTGTCAATTTTTAATGGAGTATTTTCCTGTCAATCTCTAAAGATTTATATCACCAGGTAGGGGACATGTATTGCAAAGCAATACTTACAGAATGCTTGTTATTATTATTATTATTATAATTATTATTATTATTATCTGACCTGCCATGAAAGGCCAAATAACTATTATGCCATGGCATGCATCCATTGTCATGAGTTTGGAGAATAACTTCTTGAGAACCACTAAGTAAATTTAAAAAGTTTAAAGATGAGAAAGAGCCTAATGAAGCTTAGGACGCTCGCAATGGGCATTACATGGTGGAGAAAGTCGAAAAACTTATTGCAGCTGAAAGAATGTTTTATATCTTCAGGTGCAGAACACAGACACATCATCATCATGGGTAAATTTTAAAGTTTGTATTTGCAAATTATATCGATTTCATGTTACTGGTTCAAATACTGATGTTGCGGATGAGTTATATAGGCCTGTTATTATTGTGTAGCCCTATGCGAAGCGGAGGATGACTCTACGTAGCGGTCCAGATGGTGTCCAGCGTATGATCTGTGAAAATAGGTAGACTGTTAAAGCTTGTTAAAAATGTTCAGAAAGTGTGACATGCAGGCTCAGACTTCTAGTTATCATTCTTAACCATTTAACACTCATATCAGCCAAACCTAGCTTCTGTAGTGGTCTTGAGGAATGTCCATTTGCAGACCAAGAGAAGAATATTTTCGAAAATTTACCACTGGAATGACTGGCTCAATAACCGATCCAGTCATTCCAGTGGTAAATTTTCAAAAATAGTATTCTCATGGTCTGCGAATTTACATTTTCTATGAGAAAATTGAAATTTTCTTGAACAAATTTAAGGATTAAAGGGTTAATGCTTTAGCTCTCAAATTGTGTTCACGAAAATTTCAATTTTCTCAGAAAATGTCCAAGATTAATAACTACGTCTTCAGACGTATGGGATTGTCCTCAATTTAATTATATCAGGCAACCTTATGCTGAGTGCTGGTGTGACTTGAAAGTACGAATGGCCCGAGACTAATTTTTCTCAGCCTTTATACCGTATGCCCCTGGCACCGGTCAAAATCTTGGTGTCCCTTTTCAGCGGTGTCGCTACACCTATTTGTTTCTCGGCGTCATAATTCTGGAAAGTCGGTGTCTGAGTGGCACTGGTTTTTTAAATGGTGCCTGTTTTTGACACCAATATGTAGAAAGGTTTATCGAGCCAGTCATTCCAGTGGTAAATTTTCAAAAATAGTCCTCTTAGTCTGCAAATGGACATTTCTCAAGATCATTGCGGCTGATATGAGTGTTAAAGGGTTAAATTAGGTGAGAGCAAAGAATTATGTACTTTTTACAATTTTTCACTTTCATGTATAACACAATATTGCTGTCTGCACACAGGTGAGCAACTCTCTTGTATGTATGTCTTTTATAAACATTCCCATGTCCTCGCCTCATTACTATGGCCAAGAATAGAACTCATGTTGGTACACCGTCCATTATTTGAAGCACATAAAGGGCAGAATTATTACACGCGTGCTCCAGATAAATAGTTAAGACGAGGAGTGTTTTTTACATTAGCAAATGTACATCTGCGTACTGTAGCCACTGAACATTTGTGACAGTTCTTATTGTAAAAGTCTTGATTCGATATACTTCTTTCACTTATAATTATGTTATTGTTCAAATTGGCCTTGACAGGAGACATGTAGGCAATCACACCCACTATATGCACTCAGTGCCCTGGTCTTTTCTGCTGCTGCTGCGCTATTTATGCTTATTACTGACTGAAGTTTTGTATATTACTATTGCTTTTATCCAATGTTATTTTATGTGTAATATCTTTTTATTCCGATTCCAAAAAATGTACTGTACACCGTGAGAATTTTTTTAGTTAAAAATTGTTATTCTTTCTAGCTTGGTTATTTTGAAATTAATGTCTGTAAACTCTTACTGCCTCAGGCAGCAATAGTTTCAAGTCAAATTATTTCTTAATGTTCAACAGGATATTTCTTACACTATTAAGAATTTTCCTTCTCACGCCTGTACAAAATTATTGTTGCTATGAAAGATTGATGAAATCTGAGAGCGTATCAATGATGAGAGAGTATTCTGTGAATATGCTTTTCCATTTGCCAAACAGCATCCTCTGACATGTTATGACATTCAGGTCTGGCTGTGTGTCCCTATCTCAGAAACTAAGAAGTTATTGTTTTGGTTGGCGTCTATCGAGTCCCTGATTCCAGGTCCCATTCACACCATTCTAGGCTGGTTTTATTTCAGTCTATTATTGGTAACTTCGCCAGTTTTTACACTGGTACCCATTTATACTCCTGGGTGGAGAGAGGCAACGATGAGTGAAGGAGATTGCCTATGTTTCCAGCGATCGTCAGTTGGCCGAACAGACACGCGATCCTGGGGTCGCCAGTTTCACAGCTCTGCTCGTTACCGCCTTGAGCTACCACCACCTCTATCTATCTCAGAAACTATGATTCGCCTCTACTTTTAACACAGGAAACACAGTAACCGTAAACTAGGACTTTGATCATGATACAGAAAACTATACTCTCATATAAAATCTTTCAACGATATAACAGTAATTAAAATTAATTATTTATTAAATCTACCCCTTCAAATATTCAAGTTAACTGTCTGACTGCTGCAAGCCACCAGGCAATAATTTCAGTGCGCAATAACGACCTGCTGATTACTTTGAAAAGAATTTGAATGAAAGTTGTTGGTGACTTAGCAACCAACAAATTTCAGGCAAATTATTTTCAAAATATTTAGCATATCCAGAGTTAAACCCAATGGACAATGTAGTCTGCAAAACTTCACCAGGCAGACAGTTAATTAACACCATGTCATAGCTCATCAGCTTACTCTGACAAAACTGACACACGGAATCTTGAATTTGATGTCACTTAACCCTCATATCAGCCAAAAACGGCTTCAGTAGTGGTCTTGAGAAATGTCCATTTGCGGACTAAGAGGTTATTTTTGAAAATTTATCACTGGAATGACTGGCTCGATAAGCGAGCCAGTCAGTCCAGTGGTAAATTTTCAAAAATAGTCGTCTCTTGGTCTGCAAATAAACATTTTATATCAGAAAATTGAAATTTTCTTTGAACGAATTCAAGGGTTAAAGTTACGTCAGTTGGCTAATGAATGTATGCTTGATTGATGGATCAGAGGCAGGATATTTGTTCAAAATAATCATCAAATATATATTTTCCTTGAAGAAATTTGTACTAATCCTTTAAACACACAAATTTCTTCAAGAAATTTCAATTTTCTCATAGAAAATGTCCTTTAGCAGACCAAGAGTAGATTATTTTTCTTAATTTCCTACTAGAATGATTGGCTCGGTTATTGAGCCAGTCACTTCGTTGGTAAATTACCAAAAATAGTCTGGTGGTCTGTAAATGGACAATTCTCTAGACCACTATAGAAGGAAGCTGTTTTTGGCCAGATTGAGTATTAAAGGGTTGAGATGTGTTAACCCTGACCACTCTGTTCCTAACTTATCTTGTATTGTATGAAACCAATAAAACAATCTCTCGGAGGTCCTTCAAATGAATACAAGAAATGCGCCACAAACATGCGCATATCTGCATCAGCACAGAATTCTTTTACCATTTTCACATTCTGTGGCTTCAATTATCTGCCAAGGACACCATGAGAGTTGGTGTGCTATGTTACATTATTTCTGATCTGTAATGTACCCATGACTTTCAATGTGTATGTATAGTTGATTGATCCATGGATATTTGCCACTCGACACGTGTAATTCCCGACATCGGCACGTGTGACGTCATGCAATTTTAGCATTCAGTGCTGTCACACAGACATCACCAGTTCCAGCAGCTTGAGTAATCTACGATTTTTATACCAGTGGATTTCTGGATGCGGGTTTCCTATTGCCTTGCACTTAAGTCGCACTGTACTCTGAACTGGTCTTACGATATGCATTCGTCGCATCTTTGTAGGGTGTGCAAATTTGGGCTTAACTACAAATAGAACACAACAAGAAAATGAAAACCTGAAACTGTTCACTCAACATATCCTACAATGAACCGGCTGTTAGGCTTCTGGGATTGATACTATGGCAAGTCGTAGAAATTTGCCAGGACTACCGGTATATACCAATACTGGTCAAGATTTCTCAAAATTGAAATATTTGCTTAGTGAATGACCATTTACTGATCAAACGGGTCAAAACCGGCCTGTTCAGTGGTCTCTAGAAATGCCCATTTGTAGGCGAACACATTTATTGACCAAGCATTTTCATAAATTTTTCAAAAATGGTCAGCAAATAGAGAATGGCTAGTTTTTTATTTTCCTGACCAATCTTGACCGTTGACATGAAATTCTCAGGCACAAAGTTTGTTTAGTACCTATCATAGTCAATGTGTTAGAAATGTCACCAGCTCACCCTCAAAAATACGCTCTCATAAACTATGCAAGTAACTAATATTTGATTACTAATCAGCTGAACCCTTACCACTATGTCAATATTCTGTCTTGCCGTGTCAATAGCAAAGAAACGGGTGTACATTTTTCAACAATCTTGGTGGACGATGGTGCTGTCTACGACAGCGCCAACTTCCATAAAATTTGTTGAAAAATAAACACCAGTCCATCGTTTGCTTTAATTTGAAAATTTAAAATTTTGACAGTGGTAAGGGTTAAACTTTCTCACATATTTCATTATTCAAATCTGCAACACTATAAAGTAGATAAACCAATTTTACACAAACATATCATTGTTATTATCGCTCCGAAAACAGAGTTTGAGGGATATAGGAATGTTCCCATTCATGTGTACGTGAATAATTGGTTTGCGTGCAGTAGCTTGTGTTTGACTAAAAGGATCTTGCCCTAATTCGGAATATAGCTTAATACTACTGTGGAGGATGTCAAATTCGTGTTTCATTATTTTTCCTAAATATTTGGCAGAGTTATCACCCTTTGAAATATGCAAACTTTATTAATTTGGCCATTTTCCGATAATAAGTCATGCTAGACTAAACAGATATGAACCAAATTCAGAATTTAAATTAGTACTGTTTAGACAGAGTATACATTCATGTTTTGTTAGTTTCCATCAATATTTGCCAGCGTTATCACCATTGAACATAAACCTCATTAATTTGGTCGTTGCTGGGCAATAGCTCATGCTAGACTAAACAGATTGGAACCGAATTCAGAATTTAGATTAATTGTCGTAAGATGGAGGTCATCTTCCGGTTTCTTTAGTTTCCTTGTGACAAACGCTGTAATGTAAGCACGTATATCAGTTATACAGAGCAGGCAAGTGAATTGCCCAGATGCCGTACATTTCATTTCAACAAAAGCGGGACTTGAGGGGATTTGTATTGCTTGCAATGAATTGTTATAATATTGTATACCTGACTTTTTACCTGTGTCAGTATGACGGAGAAATTCTACTATATGATATATCATGCTGCTAAACAATGCACATTGTACAAATACAGGTAATTAATTATTCGCGCGTGCGCGCTCACACACACACACACACACACACACACACACACACAGGCTGCTTGTTTGATTAATTAAAAATGAAATCCTTTTATGTCAGGAGGAAAGAGTAGTCTGCATATCAGTTAACAAAAGTGTGTGTGTCATTTTAACAGGGGAATATGAGTTGTCTATGTGATGCACACGATGTAAGTGTCACTAGTAATGTATGAGCTTGTTTTGAGATTGTATATAGAAGTATAAAACATGATGTAGATAACATTTCTACCTGTACGTGCTAAGTTATCATTTCATTACATGGAGAACTACGTTATCATTAATCTACATAGAAAACTATTCGAACACTACAGTAGAAAGATATTGTATTATTAAGCTGTATAGCGAGATATTTCAATCATTAACAATTACCACTCTGATGTCAATATTCTATCTTTTACTGTGTCAATAGCAAAGAAACTGGTGTACATTTTTCAACAATTTTGGTGGACGAGACAGCACCATCTTCCACCAAATTTGTTGAAAAATGAACACCAGTTCATCTTTTAACTTGATTTAAAGATTTAAAATTAATTTAATTTGAAAATTTACCAGGGTTAAACTGCATATGGTACTATTTCATCATTAATGGGGAGGAAGGTCACAGCATGCCAAATGATGCTTTTGTATACTTTAAATAAAATTAGTGACACAAGTCCCTATTTCAACTTCACAACTAAAAAAAGAAATTAGTTTTTACGGAGTAAAATCATGACATGTTAAGATTTAGTTCTCTTCATTACAACGAGGTACACAATTTAATCCTCTGAAAATGTACTATTTTAAAAGTTTTACTTTCAAGCATTTTGGTGTGAATATGCACCGCTAAGTTACATAGAAAACGTTCATTATTAAGGCAAATTATATCATTAAGACGAGATAGCTATTAAACCATAATTTAACGAGAATAAACACTAATTAATATATTTATATGTGTTGAAGTTATCTTTTCTGTTAGTACTTCGGAACTCACTAGCTTGTCAGGATTTTTAGCCACTGAAGTATAATGATCTGCAGATTCTGTATTGCCACAGAAGGATCACTCAGAATTTCTTAACTTATACAGGTAGCATGTTTTGACACACGCATGAAATTGATCTATTAGAATTTAAATTAAGTTATCTTGAATAAATATTTGATTGAGACGTATGTGTCAATCTAAAACATCAAACTAGGGTCAAAAATTAATTTTGAGAAATATTTGCAAAATATTGCTGGTGACAGTATTTTATTTACTAGCTTTCATTACTGTCCATATGAAAGGTCAACTGATTGTCGAGACAATAGCAGCATTATGTTCTCAATGTGCAGCATTCTCATATCAATTTGGATTCCTATAAATTAGTTAACGCACTATTGTTTTGCTTGTTTCTCACATTGTTAAAGTCCAAGAGAGTATTTTTCAAAATTTACCACTAGAATGACTGGCTCATTTATCAAACCAACCATTCCATGAGTAATAGTCTTCTGTTGGTCTGCAAATGGACAGTTTTGAAGACTAGTGCAGAAGGAATTGCTGTCCATCTTAACCATTAAAGGGCTAAATAGGGAATTCTTATATCACACTTATCACAATTGATGTTTGTATTGATTTATGATAGCTTTAAGTTAGTTGGGCAGGTAATGTCCCATTAACCGTTTAATGGTCAAATTTTCTCAAGAAATTCAGAATATTTGCTTATTGAATGTCTATTTGCAGGACAAGAGAAGACTATATTTGAGACTTTACCACTGGAATGACTGGCTCGGTTATCGAGCCAGGCATTCCAGTGGTAAATTTTCAGAAATTGTGTTCTCTTGTCCTGCAAATGGACATTCCTCAAGAGCACTACAGAGGCCGGTTTTGGCCGGGTTGACCATTAAAGGGTTAATCAAGTGATAAGAAAGCTTATCAGACTACATCTTGACATTATTGAACAAAAAAATTATGTAACCTTAATAGGTCAAGTCATGGTTGCAGATAGAGCAGGTAACCGGAAACTTGTATTTTGGGCCTTCTTTGTACCTATTGTGCAAGATTTATCATAGAAAATAGATGACCTTATTTATATCTACGCTGTTATTTCATTTCATTTACCATTTCCTCGGAACTGCATTTGGATGAGCCAAGCATGAAACCGGATGAATATTGTAAGAGCAATTGAAATGAAAATAATTGATGAATCCAATCTGTTACTCAAGTATATGACGTCATAATGAATTACATCACATGTAGGCTGACTGACGTCATAATAATCAAAATGTATAATGAATGATGTAGCAAAGTCAAATGTACTTGTTGTGTCTTTATTTTTAATAAATATATATATAAACATTCTGTTGAATGTTTTGAAACTGATTTGACTAGGTGCTGCAACACAGTCCAATTAGTTTCAAAATATTCAACAGCTTATCTGTATAGTTGCCTTGAAATTGGTATTCTGGGAATTCATGGCTCAAAGTATACAAATCGATCCCAACACGAGCAAAGCCTGGACGGAGTTTAACTTGAGATGGACTAGGCATAACTAAGAGTGGATTCATCCATTGCTAGGTTGTCAGAGATGATTCTCTGAATATGCTTTTGTTGTTATCCCGTAGCACACTGATGTCAATATTCTATCTTTTACGGCGTCAATAGCAAAGAAACTAGTGAATATTTTTTCAACAATTTTGGTGGAGGATGTTGCTTTCTACGACAGCACCATCTTCCACCAAATTTGTTGAAAAATAAACACCAGTTCATCTTTTACTTTAATTTGAAAATTTTGAATTTTGACATCAGAGTGGTAAGTGTTAATGCTGTAGACAGTCAAACCTGCTCGGAAGACCACTTAATATTTGGCCCCAGATGGTTTTGTACGTCTTAATAATGGTCGACATAGCCAAAAAATACCTTTTGCAGCGCTTCTGGGTTTTTCAAATTAATTGATAATTGCGACTATTAAAGAATAAATAATCATGTATGATGCTAAATTAAAATAATTGAAAAACATTAAAATTAAAATTGTAAACACTAATATTTTCCCAGAGGTTCAGATTCTGGATTTATCAAACACTTGTCTCAATGAACTGCTAGGTTGTGTCTAAATGATAGGTGGTGTCATGAGCCAGTATGACTGTTGCTATAGTATGTATCAAGAGAAATCCAGATGTATTAGTTTCACATTTTGTCTTGTCAAGCATCACTATGAAGATTATCTCAAAATATGTCATATGTTATACAAGTAATACAAGTCATAATAAATCTTCATGTTACACGTTGACTGAACAGTGTTCTTTGTGTTTATCTGTCGCCATGAAATGTGGCTCATGAAATCATGACATATTGAATAATAACTTTCTAGCTTTACCTTTTAATGGTCAAGCCGGTCAAAACTGACCTCTGCGGCGGTCATGAGGAATGTCCATTTGTAGGCCAAGAGAAGACTATAACCGAGCCAGTCATTCCAGTGACAAATTTTCAAAAAGTAGTCTTCTCTTAGCATGAAAATGAACATTCAGTAAAGCAAAACTAAATTTTCTTGAAAAATCTTGACCATTAACCCTTACCTCTCTGATGTCAATATGCTATCTTTTATTGTGTCAATATAACAGAAACTGGTGTACATTTTTCAACAATTTTGGTGGAAGATGTTGCTGTCTACGACAGCACCGTCTCCCACCAAATTTGTTGAAAAATGAACACCAGTTCATCTTTTAATTTAATTTGAAAATTTAAAATTTTTGACACCAGAGTGTTAAGGGTTAGAGTCAAACATTACAGATTATTTGTGTATGCTATGATACTGTAATGTATGTATGATTACTGTATTCTGCGGCTGTAGTAGTAGAAACATCCCACCCCTGCAATCAGTCCTTATTCGCTTTTGACCACCGTGTCGTCCTCAGCCAAAATTGTGACTTTCCTCAGGTCCATTCTTGTTCTGAGTGTACCGAGTTCTGCAATGATGTTCTCTCCTCGCTTTTGTATTTGGTGTCTCCCAGTATGATGAATTCCAAGACTATGATGGTGTGTCTTCTGGCATCCTTAGCATATAGCCGAACATGGACTCTTGCTGGGCGACTTTTATGGACAGCAGTGATGTATTACACATCTTTTATAGGGCATCGTTGGAAATTATGCCGAATGGCTATCAGTTTCTACTGATTGTGTGGTGTTTGTGGTGGCAGGCATCAAATTTTCTAGGGCTGCCTTCGGAGCTGGCCAACTGATACAGTTATACAGCATCAAGGATACGCAGGTTACATTGTATAAACACAGTCTTTTTATCAAGGGCATCTTTGATCTACGAATCCATAGCTTAATGTCAGCAGCACTGCAGAGCAGTGAGCCCAGGATTTTACTTTTCCTCCATTGTTCGCCACCACGAATTGAATCACTATTTTCTTTAGTTTCATACTTTATCGATAGGTATATGTGGGTGAACTCGGTTTTGGATCCATTCATAGAGATTATCTATTTTTTGTTTACTTGTAGCTATTGGGAGTAGTTCATCAAGAGATTTCTTTTCCCTGCCTGAAGTCGACATCGTCGGCATATTCCATCTCCAGCTGACACTAGGGGGATTGGGCTTGTGGAATTTTTCTGCACAGATTTCAATGCAGTAGCTGAATGATGGCTCAAGCTCTGCAGACTTCACTGACTTGACTCGTACTCTCGGCTTGGTGTCTGCAGGTGGTAGTCTCACTGGTCTTCATTGCAACTGGCCTGGTGCAGTGCATCTAAGATCTTTGAGCATTTAATTGTGTCGAATGCTCGTGACAGGTCAATGCCCATTTTGTGGAAATCCCAGTGCTTGAACATGACTACTGACACAAGCATACATTGAGACCATACAATGTCCGCAGCTGCGCCCACGTTTAAAGCCAGTTTGACATGATTCAGTCATCGATCTTGTCTCGGATGTGGCATAGAGTAACATGGATATGATTTTCTGTATACTGTTGAGCAGCACAATGGGCTGTAGATTAGCTGGGGATCCTGGTGGCTTCTTGGGCTTTGGTAGCGTGATATTAGGTTGCCTTGGTCTACGGGATTGCTGGGAAGCCAGGTGGTGCATAATGTCACTTGCATATTTGAATAGTTCATTGCTCATGCCATCAGCGCCGGATACATAAACATTTTTCAGGGCTTTGGGTGCATTCTCAACTCTGCTGTTTTAATTAGTGTTAGTAATGGCCTGCGAACGGGTGCAATGGCACATTATCGTGGACAGAGAACTGTTCCTTGAAGCATTCTCGTATTGCCTCGGCTTTACCATGGTCAGTCCCAATAAAGTGTCCTTCAGAGTTGTATACAGTGAGTGGTAGAGTGAAAGGCTTGGGCTGCCGGAAACATTTTGTGAAAGTCATCCGTGTAGTTGTTTCTGCTTGTTGAATAGCAAGATCTTTTAAGCGTTCACTGATGTTGCACAGAATGTTATTGCATTCCCTTCATAGTTTGGTGCGGTCTTCACTTTGGCCACTTCGATGCACAGCCATAGTGCTTTCTGCTCTGCTGACAGTTTTACTAATACAGGGTCATCAGTATACCTAGTCCAGTTGTTGTTTTTGAGAACACCTATGGTTCTGGTAGCTGATGATTCCATACATTTGATTGTTTTGGTTAGGGCTTCGTTTGGATCAGAGCCGACACCAATCTTAGCTATCTGCTCCCCGAGGGCTTTTTTATATATAACATTTGAGTGTCAGTGCCACTGACGATCTTGGGGTAGGTTGTCGTTGACACTACCCTCTTTCCTGGTATGGCGTTTAGACATTACGTAGGGGTGGTTCATCTGAAGGCATTACGACTTGCTTATGGTCAGAATTGAGGTCTGCACCTCCATAGGCACGAGCATCCCAAAGTAGGGGCTTTGATTCTGATTTGCATAGTAAGAAGTATATTTGGTTGAAGACTGCTGTTTTAGCCTTAGAGCCTGTTAGGGGCTTTACGAATTTGTCCTGTTCATGATACAGTGATCTAGTATGGTATTACACAGCTGTACAATTTGAATGTGGTATATTGTACTTGTTGCTGACCATGAGCTTATGCTCTGGTGCATATATGAGAAAATGTAATCCTCCATTAAGACCTGTAGATATCATGTCAATCTAATCATATAATCCTCCATTAAGATCTGTAGATATCATGTCAATCTAATCATGTAATCCTCCATTAAGATCTGTAGATATCATGTCAATCTAATCATGGACTCCTCCATTAAGATCTGTAGATATCATGTCAATCTAATCATGTAATCCTCCATTAAGATCTGTAGATATCATGTCAATCTAATCATGGACTCCTCCATTAAGATCTGTAGATATCATGTCAATCTAATCATGGAGTCCTCCATTAAGACCTGTAGATATCATGTCAATCTAATCATATAATCCTCCATTAAGATCTGTAGATATCATGTCAATCTAATCATGGAGTCCTCCATTAAGACCTGTAGATATCATGTCAATCTAATCATGAGATCCTCCATTAAGATCTGTAGATATCATGTCAATCTAATCATGTAATCCTCCATTAAGATCTGTAGATATCATGTCAATCTAATCATGTAATCCTCCATTAAGATCTGTAGATATCATGTCAATCTAATCATGGACTCCTCCATTAAGATCTGTAGATATCATGTCAATCTAATCATGGAGTCCTCCATTAAGACCTGTAGATATCATGTCAATCTAATCATATAATCCTCCATTAAGATCTGTAGATATCATGTCAATCTAATCATGGAATCCTCCATTAAGATCTGTAGATATCATGTCAATCTAATCATGGAATCCTCCATTAAGACCTGTAGATATCATGTCAATCTAATCATGGACTCCTCCATTAAGATCTGTAGATATTATGTCAATCTAATCATGGACTCCTCCATTAAGATCTAGATATTATGTCAATCTAATCATGGAATCCTCCATTAAGATCTGTAGATATCATGTCAATCTAATCATGGACTCCTCCATTAAGACCTGTAGATATCATGTCAATCTAATCATGGAACCCTCCATTAAGATCTGTAGATATGTCAATCTAATCATGGAATCCTCCATTAAGATTTTTTACATTTTTACCATTTTATCAAATTGCTTCTTACTATTTTGAGAAATTTCAACCAAATTTAGCTGAAATGATCCTATGATCATAGGTTCTAGCCCTTCCATTCAGAATTTTGATTCATCAATTTTTTGGGTGAAAATCATAGATTTTATGAAAGATTTACTGGAAATTGTCAAATTGTTTCTTACCATTTTGAACGATTTCAACCAAATTGCTCTGAAATGAATCTATGGTGATAAGCTTTCGAACTTCCATTCAGAATTTTGATTCATCAAATTTTTGGGTGAAAATCTTAGATTTTATGAAAAATTTACCAGAAATTGTCAAACGCTTCTTAACAGCTTGACCGATTTCAACCAGATTGGGCTAGAATGATCATTTAATGGTAGGCTGATAATTTCGATTGGTAAATCTTTTGTGTGAAAATCGGAGAATTTATGAGAAATGTACTGTAAATTGTTAAAGCACTTCTCCTCTTTAACCGCTTGGCAGATTTCAACCCAATTCGGCTTGAAGAACCCTATCGGTTGTAGGCTTCAGAATCTCTATACAGAATTTTAATTGGTAAATTGCTAATTGCTAAAAATATAGCGAGGTTATGCGCATGACCCATCTAGCCAGTATATACGATATCTATCTTCCTGTACTCATAGCTGCTCAATATATGTACCCTCGCCCTATAAGTGGAAGATGGTATTGCATTTGTCAATCTGCCTGCATTACCTACCAAATCGTAACACAGCAAAGGATTTTAACGTGAAATCTTCATAGAAGATTTCAAAAGTTTGGCCGTGGTTATGGATAAAAGACATGGTTTCAGATCAGATCAAGTTTTGAATCTATGGCTATCTTTGAAACTGCGAGTACGATTTTGTTCAAACTTCACCACAAGGGTGTGGCTATACACTAAGATACCACAACTTTGGGCGTGAACCAAAAGTAACAATCAGGGAAATCCTCAAGATCTTTACAGTGTGGTAATAACAATATATCTAAGTACTCAATAAATGTCTGATGCGTGGTCTGTCTATGTCAGATCCAAAAGTCTGAATGATCTGAGCTGTGTTTCTTTGTTTTTTCTTTTTGGTGGGGTGCCCGGATGTAGTCACATGATTTACCATATATAGGATGGGTATGGTTGGTGTCCGGTGGTCACGTGACAAGGTGTGTTGGATGTGTCTTGGCGGTGTAGGGTAGGTGGCGATATGGGTTATGGGCGGTACTGGCGGTTTTGAACTGGCAGTTTGTGGCAGTTTTGTATTGGTGGTTTTGTACTGATAGTACTGGCCGTATCTGTCCTTGTTTTTTTTGCCGGTACTGTCGGTACCTGGTGCAGTTCTAATTGGTGGTGAGGTGTACCGGTGATTGGTGATGTCAGAGGGAAATTAAGGGTGGAGGGAGGGGGATGGGAAAAGAAGATGGGGGTTGGGGTGGGGGGAAGGGGGGGGGGGGGGGTGATGGTGTGGTCAGGTGAGAGGGTTGGTGCGTTTAGTCAAGGGTTTAGAGGCGTATGAGGTGTGTTTTTGTAAAGTACATGTAAGGATCAGACTGACGTTAACTTTGATTCAGACTTACTGTTTCATCCAACCTTAGGACTCTTCAGAGGCGAATAGAAGGGCGCATGTCCCTTGTCTCCCCATATTTGTGGGGATAGTTATTTGTGAGTTATATGTCCAGTGCGAGTGACAAGAACAAGACGGTGGTATGAAATGATTTATATTGAAGATGAGCAAGTCGGTAGTCTAAACATACATCCATTGTGTGGGATGTATTTCATATCACAGTTTTACGAGAATAGATAATATATGATATTTAAAGTAAATGATTGTATAATAGCACAGGTGAGCAACAAAGTGCTTAATAGTCCCCCGTCACATGGAGCGCGTTTGACTCCATGTGGTGCATGATTTTCTTCATGATCCTGGAGGGCTTCTTTGAGTCCTCGAGTTTAACATGAGCTCCACAAACGGCGCACAATATCCCGCCATGATGACAAACTAATAAATGACGGCTATCAGAAAATATTTATTTCTTCCTCAGACCAGTCACGGAGGTATTGTCCGGAAACCAATTTTCAAGATGGCTGCTGGTGGCCATATTGGATTTCGGATCAGTGTCGATTTCAATAAGTTTCTTCCTCAGACCTAGTCCAACCACTCCATGAAGTTTCAAAGCGATCCGATAAACGGTAACGGAGTTATCATCCGGAAACCAATTTTCAAGATGGCCACCGGTGGCTGGCGGCCATCTTGGATTTTGCATCATTGTCAATCTAGATAGGTAGTCAAACCACCCGATGAAGTTTAAAAGCGATCTGATAAACGATAACAGAGTTATCATCTGGAAACCAATTTTCAAGATGGCCACCAGTGGCTGGCGGCCATCTTGGATTTTGGATCATTGTCAATTTCCATACGTTTCTTCCCCAGACCACTCCATGGAGTTTCAAAGCGATCCAATAAACGGTAACGTAGTTATCATCCGGAAACCAATTTTCAAGATGGACGCCGGTGGCTGGCAGCCATCTTGTATTTCGGATCATCGTCAATTTCAATAGGTTCCTTCCGCAGACCTAGTCCAACCACCCTATGAAGTTTCAATGCGATCCGATAAAAGGTAACAGAGTTATCATCCGGAAACCAATTTTCAAGATGGCCACCAGTGGCTGGCAGCCATCTTGGATTTCGGATCATTGTCAATTTCGATAGGTTTCTTCCCCAGACCTAGTCTAACCACTCCATGAAGTTTCAAAGCGATCCGATAAACGGTAACGGAGTTATCATCCGGAAACCAATTTTGAAGATGGACGCCGGTGGCTGGCGGCCATCTTGGATTTTGGATCATCGTCGATTTCGATAGGTTTCAACCACCCTATGAAGTTTTAATACGATCTGCCAAACGGTAACGGAGTTATCATCCGGAAACCAATTTTCAAGATGGCCGCCAGTGGCTGGTGGCCATCTTGGATTTTGAATCATCTTCGATTTCGATACGGTTTTTTCCAAGATCAAGTCCAACCACCCTATGAAGTTTCAATGCGATCCGACAAACGTTAAAGGAGTTATCATCCGGAAACCACTCTGCCGCCCGGATGGACGGCGGCATTACATAATACCCCACCAAATTTTTTGGCGAGTATAAAAACCAGGTAGCACTGGAGGCAGTCTATATTGAAAATCTGTCGGTTCTTGGTGACCCCTAGTGATGCCTTCACCACCTTGTTGACTTCTATCCTCTCGAGGATAGAGATATCAGAGGTTTTGCTTGCTGATGCCTCTTTGGAATAGTGACCGAGAGTAGGATCTTTGTGTAGTAATGGAGTGTGTATTTCTTCATCCGAGCTGTCAGAGATTGGTTAGCGCCGGCCAAAAAAGTCTCTCCTAATTTCGCTGATGAGATTTGTTGTTGTTGTACCTGTGCTTGTTCACAATGGATGCTTGTGCCGAGGTCTATAGTATTGGAGGCGGGTTCTTTTTGTAGGTTAATGAATTTGGATGCATAGAGCTCTGCATCGCTGGCACTGCCAAAAAGTTCTAAGAAAATTTTTTGAAATTTCGAATGTTCTGGAGGCGCTGTTGTTTCTGTTGCTTTGTTTGAGTTGCTTATAGTTGGGATTCTGTATCCCATCAGGTACCTGATGGAACGGATAATCTTCTTTTCCTTCGCATTGTGTATAGCAGATGTTTTGATTCCACGGTTTTTTCTTGTAGTCTGTTAGGGGTAGCAGAATCCTGACTCCTATAATTTTGTATCGATTCTTCATTAATTTGATCGCTTCTTCTAATAAATCGTACCCTCTTTTGAGATGTTTTTTCATGTACCAGGTCCTGATGAAGGCCTGGTTGCACTTGTCACAGTGCCATTGTGGCAAACCACTGTGACGCGTCTTGGTATGTATGTACAACGATGATGTATTTTTATATATAACTGAGCAAGTTTTGCACTGATACATATTGTTGATAGAGAAACTGCTTGATTGTTGATGTAGAAGTTGTTGTCATTGGATGACGTCGTTTTATTATGACGTCATTGGAACATGCGTACTAAAGTATGATGTCATGGTGGCATCACTGGAATGTGTGTATGCTCATCTTGTTATCGATCTTTACAGTGTGACAAGAGAGGACAGTAGTCTGCAATCTCTGAATGCTTCTGTTGCATGTAGGAATGATTTGGTTATCAGTGAACAATTGGTTTTAGAGTAATAAGGATATGGCACATCAAACTCTGTCAAGCCTATTTTTCACCACCCTTTTTGGCATGACTCGCACCTTTATCTGCAACATGACTCAAACTGTCATTTCCATTATAATGTCTTAGTGTCAAATTATTACAAAAATCTTTCAACATAATATGTTGTACAGTGTAATAGATCATAATTTTGATGCAATCTCACTCATAATAAATACGGTTCTTTTACCTGAACCCACTGTTATACCTGTTTCCAGTCATTGCCTTGAAATGGAGATACTAAAATCAGTGTTTCGCAGATGTACTTGTGACAGGGGCTAGATGATGAGGACAGGACCAGGATGACAGAAATCTAACCCATACGTCTCCAATACATGTTTCTAATCAGTGAAACAAAAATCACTCCTTTATGCATCAAATATTTGTCCATCTTTATCGAGAACAATCCTTACTTGGAAAGAATCGCTCCACATAATACAAGTAAATGATCAAATAAGTGCAATAACACGTTTAATCAAATATTGGCAGAAGCATTTCACATGGTGGTGGGTAGATCGGCTCCAGGACCTTTCCAATCGATATATACATGAGCCAATATCGATAAATATCTGTGAATTATGTCACTCAATCTACATTTCATACTATAATTTATACATATTAAAAATGTATAAATTTAAAAAAATAAATAACATGTTCAAACGTTTCTTAATGGCCATCGAGAAAGTAACACAAAGAAGTCACACTAAAAGGCCCTTAACCTCTAAACACACTCAGCACAATGGCACATGAAATTACAGATGTCAATCAGAAGATAGTGTATCGCTAATATATATGATCTGCTTTAACCCTACATTGGTCAAGTCATGACAAAAATAGTTCAGCGATCGTCTTGAGAAAAGTAAACCGCTTAAAGACATTGGCTCAGTAAGTGAGTGCTAAGCTTTCTTATCATGGAATGTAAATGGACATTATTAGTGAGAAAATCTCCTGACCACATTTCACCATTAAGCCTTTAACACTTGAATTTGTTCAATTAAATTTAAATTTTCTCATAGAAAATGTCCAAGGCTAAGAGAAGACTATTTTTTAAAATTTACCATTGGAATGACTGGCTCGGTTATCGAGCCAATCATTCCAGTGGTAAATTTTCAAAAATAGTCTTCTCTTGGGCTGCAAATGGGCATTTCTCAAGACCACTGTAGAAGTCGTTTTTAGCTGATATGAGTGTTAAAGAAGTTATTGCTTATTGAATGGCAATGTGTAGACAAAAGAGGAGACAATTTTTGAAATTTTACAACTGGAATGGCTGGCTCGAGAATGAGCCAGCCATTCGAGTCGCAAATTTTTCAAAATAGTCTTCTCTTGGTGTCCAAATTGATATTTCTCAACACAACTGTAGATGCCGTTTTGACCAAGGACCATATACAGGTTAACACATTAATTTCTGACAGCAATGTTCACATTTTAGCAGCACGGCTCCCAGAATGTGCATCAGTTTTCTTTCATTAGCATTGGTATCTTTCTGATGCAATGGCACGCTTACACACAAAATGTAGTTAATGATTATACTTGGATGATTTTCTGAAACAGTCTGTCAACGGTATGTCTGACTAAATACACGCGGAACGCTATGGCTATTTCTCAATAAAGTCAGGTGGTAATAATTGTTTTTAAACCCAGCACAGTTAACTTCATTAACAAGAATATTTCTTAAATCACTTAGTCAAATCCCTGCCAGTCTGTAAAGTCTGAATCTTCATCCCAGTCGACCCTAATACATCGTATTCCGTTACGCAGGGATGGTGTACCTTTTCCTTTGCCTACAAACAAGAAGTTAGAACAAATCAATAACTTAGCTGCCTTCTAACATTTCAATACTACAAATCAGATTTTGCATTAAAAAAGACAAGTTCTTTTTAAAAATTACAGTATTGAGAGGTAGTCCACTGAATTCTCAGAAAATTGGATTCAAGGGAGTTAAATGGAAAAGTCTACTGAATATTCAGCAACAAATTTTAGTAAAATTGTTTACAAAATAATCAGCCAGAGTTTATTTACATCATGTAGTAAATATCTCCGTGTTTAACCTTTTCATGGCTAGGCCACCGGCCAAAACCGGCCTTGGAAGTAATCTCAAGTAATGTCCGTTTGCTGGCCAAGAGAAAACTATTTTTGAAATTTTATCACAGGAATGACTGGCTCGATAATCGGGCCAGTCATTTCAGTGGTAAAATTTCAAAAATAGTTTTCTTTTGGCCTGCAAATGAACATTCACTAAGCAAATATTTTGAGTCTTGAAAATATTTAGACACTAAAGTGTTAATAGATATAGAAAATGCTTTTAACCCTTTCAATACTACAGACACGATATAACAGGTAAACTGCTGAATATTTTGAAAGTAATTCTTCCCTTCAAATATGTTTAATTAGCTTGAAAGTATTCAACATTTAAATATTTCTTCGATACTATCTAAAGAATTTCTTGTATTTACTCTGATTGTAGCATGAAAGTGGGTGCGCTAACGATGTGTCAAAAATGTATTGTGAAAAAGTTCATGATTAACCAGGGGAAACAATCTACAGCTTCTATTAGTACACTTGGCTTCACCTAAGAGGCATTGATATTGATGTTATAATGTCACTTCATTAATAGCAAACAAAATCATGAGATAGTAGTAGCATGGAATATCTGCCTCAGATAATGCCTGGGGTACACAATTTTATGACACCAAATGAAATATAGACAATGGAACTTTCCATGTTTAGCTACGCCCCGCCCATCACTAGCTACATGTAAGCTCCACCCACACCTCGCCGTGTTTAGATTGATCGATCCCTGAATGCCCTAGCTATCAATTTCCTGAAAACAATACAGGGAAGATGTTGAATATTTTGTAACTAATTTGACTGGGTGCTGTTAGTTTCAAAATATTCAACAGAATATTTATTAAATAGTAAAAGCAAACAATTTGTACAACAAGGCATAGACCGTCTTCAAATATGCGTTCGTGACGTACTTATCGACATCATTCATGACGTCATCCATTATGGTGTAGATGATTATGACGTCATATGATGGGTAGATACTCTGGAAAGGTGAATTAGCAGGAAATGTCTTCAAAAGTAGTTACAGTCCAGCTCATAAATAAGTTACAATGGTAGCACAATTTTGAAAACAATGTAAGAAATGCTTGGTTGAATATTTGGGACGTAATTTGATTGGAAGCCATTGCCGCCTTAGTTATATATTCCAATCAAATTATGTTCAAAATATTCAACAGTATGTTTTATTTTGTTTTGGCAACATGTTAGGTTATCTGTGAGCTGTACTGTAGAAATAAACTGATGGAGAAGTCTAACATCAAACAATATCACACTGTTTTCTGCTCAAAATCTGACTATATTGTCTTAACAGGTTTACTACCAAGTAGAGAGAGACTGATGGAGAAGTCTAACATCAAACAATATCACAGTGTTTTCTGCTCAAAATCTGACCATATTGTCTTAACAGGTTTACTACCAAGTAGAGAGAGACTGATGGAGAAGTCTAACATCAAACAATATCACAGTGTTTTCTGCTCAAAATCTGACCATATTGTCTTAACAGGTTTACTACCAAGTAGAGAGAGACTGATGGAGAAGTCTATCATCAAACAATATCACAGTGTTTTCTGCTCAAAATCTGACCATATTGTCTTAACAGGTTTACTACTAAATCAGGGTTCATACAGCCATCAGATGTTTTCATTCAAGGACCTTGCAAGGACTTTCAGGGCTGCAATTTAACAATTTCAAGGGCCTGATACCAGGCTGGACATGGGGGGAGGGGGGTGGGGGGGGGGAGGGAGGAAACGAAGGCAGGCTGGGATGTCGAATCCCCTGATAATACAGGAATCCCCTGACAATATAACTTATAAGGGGTTTCGAGAGACTGCTAATGCAAAAGTTTCAATATTAGATGCTCTGAGAAAGGCAATTCCTTTATTTTGACTGATGATTGATGAAAACAATTCTGTACTCAATGAAAATAATCTGGGCTGAAATGTTAAATTCAAGTGCTTTTCAATGCATTAAAGCAATTTTCAAGTACTTTCCAAGCGAATTCTTAGTATTTTTCAGGTTTGTATGACCCGTGTAAATATTCAAATTCGAATACTCACTTCCACTTGAAAAGCAAAACAACGTGTGTCTATTTTGGGACAGCATTGTTCGTGAAAACAACTATGTGTTCTTGCCAAATTTTCGCTCTATACAATTTTTAGCTGTGGGTACCAGCTCAATAAACTCCGATGTTCTCACTAGAGACGTAACCGGCGTACCGCTATACTGAGGTATGGCATTATTCCCGATTAACTCTCCAGTGAGAACATGGCTTTAGTCAGTTAGTTAGTCAATCAGTCATTCACAAAAGCTTATTCCAGGCTCTACTTTCAGGAGCTTTTCGCATGTAATCAAACTGGGGGGGGGGGGGGGGGGTTGCCTGTGAGTCCTGAAGGTATGTGACAAATTTTGGGCCAAAAGGTCAAATGTCAAGATTTAAAAAAATGATTGTTTTGAAAACTATGTGCCTGAAAGAGACAAATTGTCATTCACTCTACTTCGAACTACTGGAGATATCTTGACCACACTTGGGTTGAACGCTGCATGTAGGGTCCTGAAGATGTGTTTGGGGTCAAATAACAAGGGCACAGTGACACAATTAACAATTCTTCCAAACATGAATGACTCAAAAATGCTCTCGCATTTGTTTCAACGAGACTTAATTATACTTATCCATAGTGACTATATGATATTTATTGTATATTAAATATCCTATCGGAAAACCTAGTTTTACATGCACCTATTTCCGGTGACTGTCCACACTAGTTTGGAATCCGCCTTGTCTTAAATGTTAACAGACATGCGCAGGTGATTCCTGGTAATCGTCTGTAAAGATTAAGCTGCTCCACCTCACGGGGTGGCGAAGGCAGGCCGTCACTATGGGTAAGTATAATTGTCCTGTTGAAACAAATGCGAGAGCATTCATGATTCAACTTCAACTTATACTTACACATAGTGACTATATGATATCACCAGAATTCGAAGTAGACAAAACTTCTCTGGTGGGAGGAGGCGTGAGAATGCTTTGAACAGCCTATAAAAACACGTCTTCAATATTTAGAGTCCTATGGACTTATATGACTGGCCATACTGGTCTTCAAGAAAACCGATGGCATCAGATTTTTTTTTACTTAGATTAGTCATGAAAATAATGACCGCTCACCCCACCCTTTTCTTTTAGCTCACCTGGCCAAAATGTCCCAGTGAGCTTATGGCATGGCGACCATCTGGCATCCGTCTATCCGGCTTAAAAATGCTACTCCTCATTAACCGCTTGGTGGAATCAACCTAATTTGGCAAAAGGACCCTATGGGGTAGGCTTCAGAACTTGCATACACAATTTTGATTGGTCAATTTTTTTCAGCGGCCATCTTGAAATTTCTCAAAAGATGGCAGGAAATCGCTTAAAATGCTACTACTCGTTAACTGTTTGGGCAATTTCTACCAGATTTAGCTCGGAGGATAGTACACTGGTATGGTTCAGAACTTGTATACAGAATTTTAATTGGTCAATTTTTCCGCCGACCATCTTGGATTTTCTGCAAATTTCTGGAAATCACAAGCCTACTCAATAACCATGTGGCCGATTTCAATCAAACTCGGATGGAAGAACCCTAGCATAGTATGCTTCAGAACTTGTATACAGAATTTTGATTGGTCCATTTTTTCAGTGGCCATCTTGAAATTTCCGAAGAAGAGGCCCAAGGGCCTGTGGTGCTCACCTGGACCATTGGCATTTTAAACCATTTGCATATAAATAAACATGGATGATTATCAGAAAATTCAAGATGGCCACCAAAAAATTGACCAATCAAGACTCGTTTAATATGTTGAAGCCTACCGTCATAGGATTGTCCCACCCAAGTTTTGTTGAAATCGGGTTATTGATTAAGGGAGTACTGTTTTTAAATGGTTCCGGAAAACTTTCAGAAAATCAGATTGCTGCCAAAACATTGACCTATTAAAATTCTGAACAGAATTTCTAGAGGCTACAACAATAGGCTCCTTCCAGCCAAAATTGGTTGAAATTGCCCAAGCGATTAATGAGGAGTAGCATTTTATATGAATTCCCATTTATCGGAAAACCCAAGATCGACATCAAAATTAAGCCGTCAAAATTCTGTATACAGGTTCTGAAGCGTACGGGCCTAGGATTCTTCCAGCTGAGTTTGGTTGAAATCGGCCAAGCGGTTAATGAGGAGTAGCCTTTTAACTGATTTCCCAAAATATTCAGAAAATTCAAAATGGCCGTCGGAAAAAATGACCTATCAAAATTCTATATGCAGCCTACCGCCCTAGGCTCGTTCCAGCCAGTCTGGTTGAAATCGCCCAAGTAGTTAATGAGTAGACGATTTTCAGGCATTTTTCGGAAAATTCAAGATGGCAACGGAATAAATTGAAAATTCTATATACAAGCTCTGAAGCATAGCACTTTAGAGTCCTTCCAGCCGAGTTTGCTTGAACTCGTTCAAGCGGTTAATGAGGAGTAGCCTTTAACTGATTTCCCAAAATTTTCAGAAAATCCAAGATGGCTGGCAGAAAAATAGACTAATTATAATTCTGTATACAAGTTCTGAAATATACCAGCCTAGTATCCTTCCAGTCAAGTCTGGTTGAAATTGCTCAAGCAGTTAACGAGGAGTAGCGTTTTAAATGACTTCCTGCCATTTTTCAGAAAATCCAAGATGGTTGCCGGAAAAGCTGACCAATCAAAATTCTGTACATACGTTCTGAAGCATACTAGGCTTGGGTTCTTCCATCCAAGTTTGATTGTCAAGTAGGCTTTTAAGTGATTTGCAGAAATTTTCAGAAAATCCAAGATGGCCACCGAAAAAATTTACCAATTGTTTAGAAACCTACCAGCCTAGCATCCTTCCAGCCAAGTGTGGTTGAAATTGCTCAAGCAGTTAATGAGTAGCGTTTTAAACGATTTCCCATTTTTCGGAAAATTCAAGATGGCCACCGGAAAAATGGACCAATCAAAATTCTGTATATAAGTTCTGAAGAATAGGTTAACGGTTCTATCTCGGCTGGGGTGGTCAGGTTCATGGAACCTGTTCCGTAGTTGGAACTGTGGCATATGTGCCTGGACCCGTCCAGCATCCTCCCGCAAGTACGTGAACACCAACTCATGGGTTGGTGCAGATGGAACCGGCTAGAGATTTGATTAGCGGGTCTGTCTTCAGCTGGGTAAATGGCACAAGATGGCTCCGTTCCTGACCAGGCAGTTAAAGCAGTAGCAAAATCGCTACTTCAGGGGAAGCCGTTAGCTTCGGAGTCGGACTGGTAAGAGGCTATGGCTTTTGTAATGAAATTTTTCAATTTCAAAGCCCTGAGTCAGGCTCCAGAGCCAGATTCTGACTCTGCTTAGTGCAGAGGCAGAGGAAGCTCTTGTACGTCATGCTGCCAAAATACCAGCATTGCCATTTTCCTCAAATATCAAGGATATGCTTGAGTTAGCAGAGGGATTTGGTAAAAGACAAACTTCCTCAGGCTCCAACAGAGGCCAAGAAGCATATCAGGATACCCTATAATGATTTTATGTATGGCAAGAACCCACAACTGTCAATTTTAGGGAGACAGGTACTGAGGGAAAATATTCCTGAGCGTATGATGACTAAGCTTCATAAACTGAAACCTTTGGTAGATCCAAGGAATTTGGATATTTATGATGAGGTGTCTAAAATTGAGGAATGCAGTCGAGCAGGAATCGTTGCTTTATCTCATGTCTCTTGTCTTCTGTCAGCTATTTTTGACATGGATGACAAGGGTCTGACTGCTCCCTAGTCAGTCTTTAAAGTATTGACCGATTCTGTCAGATTATCACAGGACTGTTTTATCCGTGCCGTTCAGCGAAGTTTAAGGCTAAGGCATCAAATGATTATTGACTACAAGAAGCCTAGCACATCCAGTTCAGGGAAAATTCTTAGTTCTCCCATGGTCGGACCTCAACTCTTTGGAGGTACGTCGAAAAAGGCACTTGATGAGGCGGCAGATTCTGCGGATAAGCAGAGGCAGGTAGATGTAGCTTGTGCTAAGGTCTATCAATTTAAAGCTAAGCCTCAGCAGTCATTTAAGAATGTTCAGTTGGGTTCACAGACCAGCCAGGATACGAACCAACACCAACGAGTCCGAAATGTGACTCGCTGGGATCGAGCTCCATACCCGATTTCAACATTCAACGGATCCGTTAACAGATTACTTTCCTCCCCCTAAGTCAGGTGATCCAAATGATCTTTTGACTGGGGCAAATGGCCAGTAGCTGCCCTGAGCGAGGCGAAAATCTCTGTCTCACCACAGGCTGTTCCCGCCAACACAGTAGCAGCCCGAGGCAGACTATGTAACATAGTTTGAATCATTGGAGTTTGCTGACCCATATATCCATCAGTTCACACATTGGGCCCATCTCTGAAGCGATGGACTTCGAAACGTGTTCACTGACAGACACCTGCAAGTCAGTCATCATTCCTGCCTTTAAAGCATCTTCAGCTACCTTTGCTGCTTTAATTCTATACACTTGGACCTCTTTATCAAACATGTCCCAAGTTTGATCAGACCACCCTTGATAAACAGACATTAGTGTACATTTACAGCACTGGACACAAAGGTGTCCCACATAGCAGGCTAGGGTTGGGCGATTTTTCGATATTATCGTCAATACCGCGATATACCGAATACCGATACCGAAATCGTCATAATTTCAAAAAATCGTAAATATCGTCAATACCGACAGGACGATATTGCACTTTTAACTTTGAGCAAAATATAAATAACTAAGTTAGAAATGTCATACTCTTACCTCTATTCGGTCCAGTAATAGTCTTTAAGTAATAATCCACACTTTGTCTGAGGTAATAAAAACTTAATAAACTCCAAAATAATCCGTGTTCAATTAATTCATTGTTTGTTTCCGCTAATAAATTGATTTAAAGTACAAAATAATCCTTTGTTGTTCACTTTTCATAATTACATAAATAGACGACGCCATGTTTTTTCTTGCCTCGTTCTGAGTATTAGTCAGTGGGGAATACCGTTTGCACTACCCACATTCCATTCTGATGACGTCATTACTACAGGTCAAGCTATTTATCCATTAATTATTGATCTGCACGCTTAAACATTCTTCTGCCGTGAACGATTTAAACTTTAAAACTTTGAAGTCGATAGGAAACCACACACACTTAATCCCTTATCAATACCACAGCTTGGAACGGTGGCTGAGGGGGAAGTTAATCTCCCGCTTTACTGTTAGTGCCAAGAGCGCTAACCATTTTCATCCCGATTGGACTTAATACATTTTTATGTAACTATAATTTTATACAATATATTTAGCATTTTAAAATGAATCAAATCAAAATTCATTCCACATATAACATTACAGATTTATTCTAATTGAGAAACAGCCTTAAAATAAATAATTTAGGCCTAATTATTTCCAGTCCTCTATCTGTTGTGGCAGTTTTGGCTGCAGTGTTAACTGGGTTAATTTCACACATCCCGGGTACGCCTCGAGATCAATGGATAAACCCGCTAAGTAGTGAGCAAATTTCAATAGGTCTACAATGGGGCAAATTAGTATAAATATTACAGACCAAATAAAATCGGATATAATTGTTTCCAGTCTTCACGCTATAAATATGAATTCTTGGTAAATATTAATAAGTACTAGTCAAAGTTTTGATTTGTCTTAAATTTGTGATACAAAATGGATCTAATTCAGAAACGTAATTGTACATCGCCTATATGGAGTTATTTTGGATTTGAATCGGATGGTAGTGGTCTTATAAAGGATGATAACAAGCCGATATGCAAACTTTGCTACAAGACGATCTGTGTAAAATTTAGCAACACATCTAACTTAATGTCTCACATTAAAGTGCATCATGCTTCTGAATACGCTTCTCTATCAGTCTGGTCTCCGTGTCGTTCTACACCACCAAAACGTAAACGTGATGATCTCGAACCCGGTCAACAAACCATCACTACGGCCATCGGTAATTCACAGCCATACAAGCATTCATCTACCAAATGGAAGCAGCTTACAGAATCTGTTGCACGCTTCATCACGAAGGAATCATTGCCTCTGTACATTGTCGAGAAGAAAGGGTTTCTGGACATGCTAAGCGTGTTTGACACCAGATACGAACTACCGAGCCGGAAACATTTTAGCACCATCGTCATTCCAAAGATGTATACTGAAGTACGCGAGCGTGTGCAATTGGACTTAAAACAGGCTTCCTACTTTGCGCTAACGACTGACCTGTGGTCCAGCAGAGGTATGACTCCTTATCTAGGATTAACAGTTCATTATATTGACGAAACATGGACGCTACAGAGCCGAAATCTACAAACGTTGTACTTTCCTGATGACCACACAGCGGAAAACCTGTGTGACGTATTGAAGTTGACATTAGGAAACTGGGGCCTAGCCGAAACTAAGTTGTCAGCTATCACAACGGACAACGGTGCTAACGTGAAACGTGCAATGGATTTAATGTCATGGACTAGACTATCGTGTTTCGGCCACAACTTGCATTTAAGTGTGAACGGTAGTTTTAGTAGTGATACGCGTGTATTGCGGGTTGTAGGATTATGTAAAACACTCGTCAGTGCATTCCACTATAGCTGGAAGAAACAGCGAAATATGAAGGTGGCGCAAGAAGAAGAAAATCTTCCACAGCATAAACTGATAGTAAACTGTGAAACACGATGGGGGTCCAAGTATGCTATGATCGAGCGTATTGTGGAACAAGAGCCAGCAATTCGGAAGGTACTAAGCCAGGACCGGAAATCCATTCATTTACTTCCATCCTGGCAAGATATGCAAGTTATGGAGGCATTCTGCGCTGCACTAGAACCAGTTTCACATTTCACTGACATGTTGTGCGCCGAGAATTACGTTAGCGTATCATCAGTGTATCCATTTCTCAAAAAGTTAGAAACTGAAATTCTCTTAACAGCGAGTGACGAACACACATTAACTAGTGAAATAAAGGACAAGACTAAGGCAGATCTATTGCGCCGTTATTCAGATAGTAAATTGAAAGATGTCTTAACCATTGCTTCTTTTCTTGATCCAAGATTCAAGAAGGATTATTTGACAGAAGCAGAATTAGATAGTGTGTGTAAGCGTCTTGAGAAGGAGAATTTAGCTCCTGTTGTAGCCGCTTGTACGACACAGTGTCCACCCACAGCAGCCAGTGATACAGAATCAACAACGCCACCAGCAAAGAGGCGACTTACTCTAACATCGTTATTTGCCAAGAAAGACACTAGCACTTCTAAGCCAGAATCGTTCAATGTCAGTATTAAGAACGAGATATCTAGTTATTCCAATACAGCAACCATGGACATAACTGTTGACCCTTTGTGTTGGTGGAAAACCCACCATTCTCAGTTCCCAATGTTGGCGCTACTAGCGAGAAAGTATTTATGTATTCCTGCCACCAGCGTCCCATCCGAGCGACTGTTCAGTAGGTCGGGAGCTATTGTTACACCCATGAGAAGCTTGTTAAAGCCTGATCGAGTCAACATGTTGACATTTCTTGCCTGTAATTTATAGTATGTAACTTATTTTTGAACATTTAAGACTAGACTGACTGTCTAGATTTCTCGAGCCAGTCATTCCAGTTGTAAATTTACAAAAATAATCTTATCTTTGACAATATTTGACATTAAAGGGTTAATAGTAGCTATTCTATTCAAACTTCATACCATCTAAATAGTAGCTTTTTAATCAATAGTAGCTTTCCGTTATATATTTATTCACGATTCTCACATTTACATCATTGAATGCCTCGTATTGTTTAGCATGAGAATAAAGCATATTTATCGTTCAAAATCATTCAGTGTTATTTTATTAATTTGCATCGTCTTTGCTAGCGGCGGGTGTGATAACAGCTGTTGGAATTCTGCAGTGTGAATTCTGATTGGCTCAAGTATGATACAGCGGCCAATCAGATTTCGCTCTGCGGAATTCCCTTTCTGCGCAATGAAGTTAATGCGCATTCATTGCTCGATCTTTTGAGTTGTCATGAGGTAAAGATAACACAAAATACAACACAAGAACAGAAGAAAATCCTTTATTTTTCTTATTTGTGATGAATACGGTTAGTTACATTACATTCGTTGCTTTAAACTGTATGTTGAAGGGTGTCAGAGTTGAATTTCGTGTATTAAATATGCGGAAATAGCAATCATGGCGATCTCAATTTACGGTTTCAATGCAATGAATTTAATGAAAATAACTTGTAGACACCACCAATTTGAAATACACGTTATTCTATGTCTTCACCCAAATTCCACACCCCACCCAAATGACGATATATCGTGATACCGCGGTATTTTAATGAGATACCGATATCGTCATGGCTTGAGCAATATCACCCAACCCTATAGCAGGCCCTCATATACCTCTTACAGGCCTCTAAAGGGCATTGTGCTTGTTTTCCAGACTTCCCTTTATCTTTCTGTAACATACGTAGGAAAATTATATACCATGTTTCGTAATGTCAGTAAAATCAATAGTTTTGTGCATATTTTATTGTGCATTATTTTACGTTACACTCAACAATTGCGATAGCTGGAACGTGTCCTTGTTATCAAATACCAAGGGGTAAATCATGTTTCGGTACTAATAACTCGCCCACACCCCTGATCATATTGACAAAATAAATCGTATTTTACCATGTAATGAATAAAAAATATCCGCTTGAAGAACCAAACATCCTCAATAATAATTTAATTTTCAGTGACAACTGATTGACTGGTTACGGTGCACCACCAGTGACAAACATGTGGATATTAACAATATTTTCAGAGACGAAAATATGATAATTTTACGCGAATAAGGAAGAATTTTACCCAGACCGCGAAAAGGGACATCATAAATTTACTAAATCTAAACCGGAGTTAACATTATTTGTAATAGTTAAACCCGAGAGGCAAAAATGCGTACAATTCGGAAACAGGAAAATATGACAGCTGTCGATCAGCTGTCATCCAGTTTGTTTATCTGCAAGACTTTGGGAACCGCCCAATGATTATCCGAGTTCTATGGCTAACTGAGTATAAAAACTTGAAACTCACGAACGGAACGGCGATGGGCAGACAGTAAATAACTTTGAATCTTTACAATTTCAAATGGCAATATATAATTACTCTATTTTAGATTGATACAACCTTTGTTGTCGACGACATCGTTATCCAAAACTCTCGCCTCGCCGTAAAAAATCCAACAGTTTTGTCCAATATAAGGTTTCCAATAGAATATTCCATGAGCTAATTGAACGTGTGTTCACAGTTCTCCGGAAATACAGAAGATTACCGGAAATCGCCTGCGCATGTCTGTTGACATTTGAGACAAGGCGGATTCTGAACTAGGGTGGACAGTCTCCGGAAATAGGTGCATGTAAAACCCCAACAGACCCGCCCCCCCTTGTGGATTGGTCTGTAGTTTTATTAACCACTATAAACATACTTACCGTTCAATCACTATTGGCTAAATCTAACTATCTGCATTTAGCACCAGAAACAGATTTTTATGCTTGCTTTCATGCCCCCATATGCATATACCAACTCATTGTACCCTCAACCAGGCTTCTGGAAGAGTACACTCTCACCATACAGCCTGCATTAGACTGGTACCAGTCTATACTCACTCCTCTAAGACCTAGGTTAAAGTGCATGCGCGCATGCATAGAGGAGACTAAGAGCAACATAGAATCACTTTCCAAATTTTTATGCAAGAAAGATTAGAGATTCTCAAATCATTCCCATGCGGGGTGGCTGAGTTTGGGTCGCAGTGATTGAACGCTAAGAATATTTATAGTGGTTAATAAAACTACAGACCAACCCATAAGGGTGTCTGTTGGGGGTTGTTATTACACCACAAACATCCATTACTGTTCAATCACTACTTGCTAAACCTGTAGAATTGGTCAGTGCCCCACTTAATAACCCTTGGTGGGTGGAAATTTGAGAATCACAAACAAGGATAAAAATTAAACAACTCATATCCAAATGTTAATAAATTAACATAATAGTGCATCCATAACAAATCACAGTGATTATCAAACAAGGAAAATTGTCAACTCAATGAAATAAACAAAACAAGAGAATATTCTCACCATTTCTGACAGACATACAGACTAGCAAAATTGGTGAGATGTGCTTGGTAAATGGTTTTAGGCTTGTTTTGTTAAGATCATTATATTTCTAAAAAAGAAGGAAGCCACTGGGCTCTGATCCTTTAAATAGAAAGAGGAAAAATCGATTCAGATTTCCAACCTGCAACTTACATGTCGTCCAATGATGAGCCGACAAAAACAGCGAAAGAGGTAGCCATATCACGAAAGTCGTGCGCCTTGACATGGGCTAGATTGATCTTAACAGGGGAGGCAATCTCATAGCATAATTTAATGGTCTCACAGATCCATCTGGCAACCGAGGCCTTAGAAACTGGTCTAGCTACCTCCTCCGCATACGGGACCCATAAGCACGAAGAATCAGATCTTTTAAAATTGGTACAACATTTATAGACTTTTAAGGCCCAGACAGGACACCAGAACTTGTCGGACGGCGAAAAAGACGATAAGGCTTTAAGAATAATCGGCTTGGCTGGGTAATGGTTAGACTGGGTCTTCGATAACAAACCCCTTCTGGGTTATAAAACTAGACCCTCCCCAGATTCGATAAATCTGTCTTTCTCTGCGCAAAGAGCATGAATTTCGGTTCTTCTAGCTGAAGAAAACCCCAGCCGTAAGAGTCAACAATTTGAGACTGATAGATCCAATTGGTTCAAAATGGAGACCCGCCAATACTAGAATAATCAAGACCAAATTCCAGGAAGGCAAAGGCTTAGCCACTGGAGGACAAATATTGTCCAAACCTCTAATAAAACCATTGAGAATCTTTGACTCCTTGATATCGGCATTAACGAGACAAGGAACGGAAGAAGCCATGGAAAATCTAAAACCCCTAACGGTGTTAGCTGATAGTTGTAAAGAATCGAAAAAATCTAACACCTGGGAAATAGACAAAGAATCAGGCAAGAAACCATGGTTTGAACACCATTCTCCAAAGATTTTAAGTCGACCCTTGTAAACTCGACATGTCGACTCCCTCCTAGAAGAGTCAAGGATTTCCTGAGATCTTGAAGAAAACTTGATCTCAGGGACTGGACACTCAATATTCTCCAATCGCACAAACTGAAGATTTCTGGATTTGGATGAAGACACGTGCCCCTTACTTGAGAGAGAAGATCTGGGGACACTGGAAGATGATGAGGAAAGTCTACCAGAAGATCGAGAAGGTCTACAAACAAGATTCTCTTCGGCCAAAAAGGGGCTACCAGAAGAATTTCACAGATCTGGTCCCTGACCGTCTTCAGAACCAACGGAATCAAAATTGTTAGTGGGAATACGTAGGCAAACATTCCTGCCCAGGACTGAGACAGGGTGTCCACCACCAGAGCCGCCTGACTGTCTGGAAAAGGAAACATGAAAGAGGAGATCTGGGCATTCAGATATGTCGCAAAGAGATCTACATGGGGATGATCCTGATGCTGAAAAATCGCTTAGACAACCGACTTCTTTAACTGCCACTCGGAGTAGACAAACTTGCTGGGTCTTACCAACTGGTCCGCAAGAACGTTCGGTCTGCCTGTGACATGACTAGCCACTAGAAAAACTTTTTGTTTCTTGCGGCACCACAACAGAAGATTCCAGAAGACCCCATTCCTCCCTGTCTGTTGAAGTAGGAAACTACCGTGGAATTGGCTGATCGAATCGAGCTCTTGAGGCCTCTCACTCGATCCGACCACGAGAGGAGAGCCTTCTTGACAGCCCACAACTCCAAGATATTGATGAAAAGCAATCGACTCCTCCAGGGCCCAAAGACCGGGAATCGACAGGGACTTCCAGACTACTCCCAACCCCGCCTGGGAAGCATCTGTGAAAATAATCTCCTGAGGAGAGGTCTTGACTAATGGAACACCTTGCCTCTGAAGGAAAGACTAAGCACTGAGACAGGTCGAAAGAGACGCCTCAATGGGTGAAAACTTGAGAAAGAACTAGGCATGACTTTTTGAGAAATTTTATAATCCAATCTAGGCTGCATGACAAACTGCATACCTCTGGAATAATTCTTGAAAGAGATGAACGTAGAAACTATACTCGAGGAAATAGATGACCAAGGATAAATTTTCTGAATTGATAGATGATGAAGAATTCCTGCTGCAGCTGAAAACTATGCAGCGGAATTAAATCCTGGATCTAAATTTCCTTAAAAAAAATTTGTCTACAGACAGCTACATGACTATAGATATGAACTCTCCCTTCAACAAGAAAATGGAAACGTAATTCTGAAATCTTTCAACATAATAAGAGACCCAGAAATAGATATCAGAACGAGATCAATAAAAATATAATAGCGATAGAGAAAGAACTCCCACTCTATCAACAGAAGAAAGAATAAAATGAAATCTACATAACATGAAATGTTTCATGCTAAACCCGGGTTTAAATACTAGAAAATTGTGGCGAGTTAAAAAATTGCTCTCCACGATCAGGGATAGGCGAGTGATCGCTCCTCTAGCAGAATGAAAATTTGCAAATACATTTGTATGATATTAAATCTGCGCTTACATGTAAGAAGTAAAATATCTAAACCCTGATCAAAGATTTCAGATTAAAGGAGAGCTCTCCTTGGATGAAAGTAATAAAGATCAAAGACTAAATTACAATTGAGCCAAAATATTGTGTTTAGATACAGCCTTGCATGATGCAGAATGTAAATCAACTGTCAAAAAGTGAGTAATCGAATGAATTGAAAGATCAGCAACACCCCCGCCCTTGAAGGGGAGAACTAAAAAGAAAGGAAAGAAGACTTAGAGTGTTAAAGTTGCCAACATTATCATACCGGAGACAGGGCAGATATGATTGAAGTATATTAACTACATAATAATATATAAGATCCTGAAGAAGCGCCTGAATTAAACCTTTCAACCAAAAATCCCAGCCTATTAAGAGGACATAAACATAAATTAAGCAAACAAAGATCTAAAAAAGAAAATAAGACTTAAAGCATTTCATCTAGAACCGTACATATTTGGAATAATCTGCCAACCAATGTAGTTAATGCACCCAGAATAAATGCTTTTAAAAATAGATTGGATAAGGCCTGGAGAAACCAGGATGTATTATTTAATTAGAAAATGTCCCTGATTACCGGGAGTCACACAGTTAAACAGGAGCCAGAGAAGAAAATGTGGTTATAGAGGACTAGAGTCTGCGACCACTTAGCACCTAGCAAAGACCCTCTATGAGGACAACAGCACAATAAACTCTGATCGAGGAGAAAAACCCCAGAAAGCTACAAACAGATAGAAGGATATCATGAAAGGAATTAAAGGGGAAAATGAGAAAAGGTATAAGATGATGATTGACAGCTACCGGAAGTAGGAGGAAAGAACAAAAAATGTAAATCTACTAGCCGAGAAAGAATTACGCCGGGATGTAAGGAAAGAACAAACTTTTAAGTAAAAGGATAAACCTAAAGGCAGGCCAAAATTTGAAAAATAATAGCTAAAGGGAAGAAAGACGCTGAAATGACAGACAGAGGCAACATGAAACCAGGGCGAAATGACTCGCTGTAACCATGACAACAGAGAAAAACTGGCAGTCACTGAAAAGGAATAGAATCAAGAGAGGGAACCCCGAGTAGAGAATGAAACCAAGAATAATGTCCACAAAAATAAAAAGACACTAAGAAAGGAGAAATAACCCATAAAAGGAAAAGAAAAAATAAAAGCCAAGATTTAGAATAAAAAACTACGGGAGAAAAATGGCAATGAATACTCTCTTAGGTTAAAATAAATATGTCACCCTGCCAACATAAGAGGAGAAAGGAGTGAGAAAAGGCTGAATGGCCTGAAGACAACTGGCCATCTAAAGGCGGATGAAAGAAAAAATTATGTATCTAGAGATGATGCTTAGAAACTTAGACAGAAAGAGAAATAAATCAATCAATAAATAAACTAAAACCGAAAGAAGAAAATATTACATAACGAAGCATGGGAACGTTAAGATTAACTGATAATACACGCTTGACAGAAGAATACAACTGCCTTATCGGCTGAGTGTTCTATATAAACCTACGATAGGCGCATACGAAAATAAGCTAAACCAAAAAACCCATACAGGAACCAGTCGGAAGACTCTTTAATTGCGTTGAAATACTGTTACTGCTAAAGAATAAATGCTGAATGTCTGTATAAATTCAAAAGACTGTCAATGTCTCTGTATGAAGATTTTCAGCCATTGAATATTCCGATTCTTTAAAGCAATTGCAAAAATAAGACTAACTATTAGGCCAGATGATGACTAGGACCTAAGAAAACGAAGACCCTGCAGATCAGTCAAACCGGATGTCGCACGGGAAACGGAAGTGTGAAGACAGGAAGCTGAATCCGGAAATAGACCAGGATCATGCAGAACCGAGCGATCCATAAAACCGGAAGTCGAACAGGAAGTGGAAAAACAGGAACCGGAAGCTAACCCCGGAAACCGACTAGGATCATGCAGACCCGATTGATCAGCAAAGCCGGAAGTCAAACCGTAAGCGGAACTACAAAAACCGGAAGCGGAACTACGAAAACTGGAAACACCAAGCGGAAGCTGACCAAGATCATGAAGACCCTGGAGAGCAGCAAAACTGGAAGTCAGATATGAAATGGACGAGCGGGAACCAGAAACAGAAACCGGCAGTTGACCGAGGTTCTGCAGACCTGGGGCAACAGAATAATCGGAAATGGAGGGACCGGAAGAACGCGGACCGGAAAAAACATCACATAACTGGCTAGTAGATGGAGGCTCCCCCCCCCCCCCTTCCACTCCTGCTGGAGCTAATTTAGGAGGGTTAGATTGTTTGCCCTTTGCAGCAATAGGAGGGGAGCGATCAGAGGCCACCAGCGCTTTTGAAACAAAATCCTTGAAATAAATCTTTTGTAAGGCTGGTGACCACCCCTTGCAAATACCGCACATAACGAGAGGTGTACATGATGTACACTTAAGGCACACGTGCCCTGCGAATTCAGAGGGGTGATGGCAATCACACTTAGACGACAAACATTTCACCTTTTCTGCTGATTTCAGAGAATCCTATAAACGAAAAAATAGGAAAAGATGAAGCATACAACTTCTGAAATCGCTAGCCATCTCTAACAAATGCCTAACAAAGGCAGAGAAAGCACATTCTAGAAAAGGCGGGAAAACGAAGATTTAAAATTATAGTCTTGTAAAGTAAAAGTTACAGAAATAAACTTTGAACTCTACAGATAAAGAGTAAGAGAACCTAGGATAGATATTTTTAACAATCCTACTTAGCGAGTTTTAATGAGTGAATAAATGGATAGGCATACTTGACTACCACGAAAACCGGTAACAAAGATACAAAAGTACAAATATTCCATATAAAAGCATAAAGTTACTCTACCACGTAACTTAGATAATAGGGACTTCATTGCAGGCATGATATTAAGTAGTAATCCTCTTAAATAAATATCTGACACAGATGGCAAGCACTAAAAAACTTAGACTGGCGCAAAACAAACCTTTCTGTTAGCAGAAAAATTTGAAAGTGATTCAATGTTACTCTTAGTCTCCTCTCCACATGCGCGCACATGCACTTTGACCTAGGTCTTAGAGGAGTGAGTATAGACTGGTACCAGTCTAATGCAGGCTGTATGGTGAGAGTGTACTCTACGAGAAGCCTGGTTGAGGGTACAATGAGTTGGTATAGGCATAAGGGGGCATGAAAGCAAGCATAAAAATCTTTTTCTGGTGCTAAATGCAGATAGTTTGATTTAGCAAGTAGTGATTGAACGGTAATGGATGTTTGTGGTTTAACAACAACTCTAGGTTTTCCGATAGGATATTTAATATACAGTAAGTATTATATATTCACTATGGGTAAGTATACGTTGAAGTTGAAAGTGGTTTACAAAGTTTGGGTTTACATACAAAGAGCAGTTGCTTGTCACATTAGGTTGTCGTGCAGGTAGCAGCTCAATAAACCGCCATCTCTCTTAGTTCATTCATTCATCAGTCAGTCACAAAAGCGTATTCAGGTCTGTCGTTTCAAGAGTGTTTCCTATACAGTAATCAAACTTGGTGTATACATGCATAGTAGGCTTTTAGGTATCTAGTGTAACAAAATTGGGTCGGTGTGACCTCGGAAAATTTGGTTTAAATATTGCTCTATATAATGCTTCATGAGTTTTAAATCAATTAACCGTATGGGAGATTCTAACAAGAGGCCCAAGGGCCTGTGGCACTCACCTGGACCATTAGCTTTTGAATCCTTTGCATTTAAATAGATATGATGGATAACTTTCGGAAAATCCAAGATGGCCACTCAAAAAATTGACCAGTTAAAATTCTGAATAGAAATTCTAGTCTACCATGATAGGGTTACTTTAGCCAAATTTGATTGAAATGTATCAAGCAACTAAAGAGAAGCAGCGTTTTGACAATTTCTGGTAAATTTTTCATAAAATCAAAATTCTGAATGGAAGTTCTGGAGCCTGGAGCCTATGGCCATAGGCTCCTTTCAGCCTAATTTGGTTAAAAGCAGTCAAGATAGTATGGCGATGAAGCAATATGACAATTTTTAGTACATTTTGAAAAAAATCTATGATTTTCACACAAAAAAATTGACGAATCAAAATTCTGAATGAGCGGGTCCTTTCAGTAAATTTGGTTGAAATCGCTCGGAATGGGTTAGGAAAAGAAGCAATTTGACAACTTCCGGCCCATTTTTCATAAAATCTAAGAGCTTCACCCAAAAATTTGACGTATCAAAATTCCAAATAGAAGTTCTGGATCCCATCACCACAGGATCCTTTAAGCCAAATAAGCCTTTAAGCTAAGAATGGTAAGAAGAAACAATTTGACAATTTCCCGTACATTTTTCATAAAATCCCCCCACAGACCCCCTCTTGCTCGTTGGTCTGTTGTTTTATTAACCACTATAAAAACATACTTACCGTTCAATCACTACTTGCTAAATCAATTATCTGCATTTAGCTACCAGATTAAGATTTTTATGCTTGCATACACTCCTCCCCATGCCTATTCTTATAAATATGGCCCCTCAACCAGGTTACTGGTTAGGTCCATCTTCAGTATATTAACTGATAAAGACTGGCACCAGTCTGTACTCACTCCATAGTGACGCCTGTCACTAAGCGCGCTTGCGCATGCGCACTGGAGCCCAAACAGATTCACTTTTCTGAATTTAAGTGCCAAATATTATAGGCAAATTTTCAAATCAATTCTAGACTAGAAGAAAACTTTAGAAGGAGAAGGGGCAGAGGATGAAGGAAGAGACCTATACTTATCTTTACTCATTATTATTAAAGACTTAGAACCAATATTATCATTTTGTAAAAACGGAAGTCATTGAGTTTGATATGCTAATAAAAAGGAATGATTGATAGAATGATAATGAATCCCGGAAACAGCTAGATGTTAAATACACAAAACACTGATACTAGATTATGATTAAACACTACGGGATGAATCACGAAACAAAACGCTGAAAAACAGAGGCAATATAAAATCTAAACAAAAAGACTCACCTAAACCATGACTGTGACAAGGCAGAAGAAAAAACTTGGCTTTTATTCCTTCTTCCTTCACCCATATCTTATTTCTCTATTCTGAGCGTTTTCTTGCTCTTGTAATCATTAATCTTAGACTCTTCCCTATGAATCCACTACTGAATCTATTCCTTTCAGCGCCTGTCAGAATTAGACTAAGAATTACGCTATAAACAGGAATTTTCCTCAAGAAATGAATTCCCTTGGTTAAAATAAATATGTCAACCTGCCGACATAAGAGGAAAAAAGAGCGCGAAAAAATGGCTGAACAGCCCAGAGACAACTGGCCATCTAAAGTTGGATGAAATAAAAATTAATTTTAATTGCGATATCTAGCGATAATGCGTAGAATACAGACTGACTTATCGACTGCAACAAAAAACCCATCCGGCAACCAGTCGGAAGTCTTTAATTACGTTGAAATGTTTCACTGATAAAAGAATAAATGCTGAATATCTACAATTCCAAGAGAGACTTCAAGACCGGCAATGTCTCGGAATTAATATTTTCAGCGACTAAACATTCCGATTTTAAAAGCACTTACTGAAATAAGACTAACTCTTAGACAAATTGATGACTAGATCCTAGGAAAGACAAAGCTGGAATCTCAGTAAGAGCTATCACCGGAAATCCAAAAATGGAAGATATAACCGGAAGTTAATCATAGAACACCATGAAAACCGGTAATGACCCTATCCTCGGATGTACGAGTCCGGAAGTGTACAAATAGGAAACGGAAATGCGCAAAACGGAAAAATACAACCGGAAACTGAACCCGGATGTACATTAAAAAACCAAAATAAGCATAGGAACCGGAAAAACGCAAACAGGAAGTCAGGCCGGATACGGAAAAAACAGAGGTAGATCCGGAAACGGAAGTAACCCCTGTCCTGAAGACCTGAATCCACTACAACTGATCTAAGACATTGGCATTAGCATAAGCACCAGGCTTATGGACGTCAGCTTCCCACCTCCGCCCACCACTGCTTGAGGGTTATGCCCGTCACCCTGAAGTCTAATGTGGGTTTGACCCGGTGAACTACACGAGCCCACCTTCGAGAGCTTTTTTGCTCTAATTAATTGCTCTTTATTCTTAATTCATTCACTAGCCCGGAAGTACGTCCCAACCGGAAGTCAGAAGAGCTTATTAGTTATACCGGAAACGGTCGGAACGGAAGTAAGAACTGGATCTTGAAGACCCGGATGTCCTGCAAAACCGGAAGACAAACCGGAAACGGACGGAACGGAAGTAGCACCCTTTGGGCCAGGTGAGCTAAAAATAGTAGAACATCTAGAATGGCCACTGGTCAAATTCATCATTCAACTTTGTAAAATCTCAGATCTCTATGACATAAAGACACTTCTTGTCAAATTCATGCATTGGTTCTTGAAAAGTTATACAGAGAAGTTGTTGATGGATGGATGATCTATGCCTTGACGGAAGGATGATCGCTGTCATTGCAACAGCTCACTTCGCCATTCTGGCCAGTTGAGCTATAAATATTGTCAGGCAGATTCTGACTACAGTACAGCCCAAACATAAATGTAAAATGCTTCCAAAATAAAAATAAACGCATTGAATATTTCAAACATAATTCGATTGGAAGGCATTGCTGCTTATGTTCGAAATATTTCGTAAAACATTTCTTATATCGTGTTTAAAATTGAATTAAATAACGTGTTTCTGTTTTGGAAACATGTTTTAAGTTATATCTGAGCTGTACTGTACACCATGCTCCAGGCATCAACAGCTTACAGTAGCACTGTTCAAATTTACGCGAGTCACTATACAAAATTGAACTGAATAACATGCTCATAATTATTAACCATTCAATGGCCAATATTGGTAAACAAAACCTTCATTTTTCCTTAATGAATGTTCATTTGCAGGCCAAGAAGACTACCTTTATAAAATATAAAATTTATATATAGAACATTTCTGACAGGAATGACAGGCTCCGACTATTCCAGGGATTCTAGTGACAAATGTTTTTAATCACTTGATTTGCAAATGGACATGCATCAGAACCAATGCCGAGGCCGCTTTTTGTTGGCTTGACCGACCTTAACATGGTCAAGTAATCCGTGAATGTGGCATGTCAGGGCTAGGATATTGTCACTAGAGTTAGCAGAATCTACTATTTCTCATGATTAGTGGCTTATGCGGGTTAAGCTCAAGAGTACTGACTACATTCTACAGGGTTTAGCATCAACCATTTCAAACAGTAATCAAAGCACATTATGAGCACAGATTACAGAGATAGTCACTAAATGGACATTATAATGTCATAGGATGGTGAAATGTAAGCAGATCAATGAAGGATACAACACATTTTCTTGCTAATATTAAGTGGGCCTAAGGCTATAACATGAAAGTCTTCTTGTGCAAAAAAAAATGTCCTTAGCTTTCCAAAACTCCATTAGTGTGAGTAGGGTCACACACACACACACGCACACATTCATTTGTCTTACATAAAATCCCCATATAACACAAATGTGTCCATGCAGTGATATACATGTATGCTCACCCAGCCTTACATACTGTAAGCTTACCTAAAACCCGTGCTCTGAACATAAGCAGCATCTTCATACTTGGGTCACTATGACTTTTAATGGTGAGTCTTTCCTGCAGTAATTTTTCTCGATGTGCCGTGAATTCCAGGATAATATCATGGCCATTGGAACCTAATAAATATTCAGTAAGACTGGATTACCGGTGGATTCATGACTAAAATGTTGAAATTTAACATTGCTAAATTCCACTTCCCTTCATATAATAGCAGCTATTCATTTTTTAAAAAAGGTCACCGTCAACTGTTGCCAAGACAGCAACAGCATTCAGCAACGTTGTTTTCAAAATATACACCACGATTTATACTACTGTCTCTGTAATAATTAAGGATTTATGATCAGCATGACACTTGTTAAAGATCGACTGATGCATGCCACAAAGTAGCCAGACACAAAGTTCCTGCAAATGTTGAATGAATATTTCGAGTTCACATGCAACATACCAATCGGCTGAATGGTCTAACAGGATACATTACGCATGGGGACTTCCATGAACCATGGTAAGACACCTTCCACATTAACCCTTTCACCGGCAAAAGCATATTCTTTACAATATAAAACTTAGTCGGTTGAATATTTTGAAATTAATTTGACCGGAAGACGTTGCTGCCTAGTTGCTGCCCTAGGCAGCAACGGCTTCCTGTCAAATTAATTTCGAAATATTCAACAGTTTTCCAGTATGGTTGTCTTAAAAAAGAGATGGGGACTTCACCAGTGAAAGGGTTAATACTATTATTATGTTTTATAATTGCATTAATGCCCAAATTGAAAATTTATTTTTAGGACATAGTCTCATTTTCAAAGGCTGTTTACTTAAATAAGAATTCTGTGGAATTAAATATCTTGCCTGTCCTTATTGCCGATAATCGTCAGAGATCAGTGACCTTTGGCCTTGTGACCTCAATGTCATCACGCTGATTCCTAACATCATATCCAACAATGCACCAAAGTTTAGTTCCAATAGGATTAACAAATCCTGAAATATAAGATGAAATGCAAAAACTTAACTCTGAAAAATCAAGTTTTTAGTACTGATATTGAGAACAGTTCAACCGTACAGACTAATACGACTGGAAGCTGTTGCTACCTCGGGTTATAAAATATGCCGACTAAAATTTAAATGAGTGCTTATTTTGGAAAACTTGTCACTGGAATGCCTGTCTCAATTTCATTCCGATGGAAAATCGTTAAAAATCATCTCTTGACCAGTAGACATTCCTCTTAGAAACAAAAAATAATATAATTCTTCAAAAACTTGGTGGCGCTTATTGTTCCTGACGCGAACTTGTGTGACACTTTGGGCCTTCCTTTTATACTTTTCCCAATGCGGCTACATGAGGGTGTGTGTGACCGGAATTGGTTTTGTAGCCGGAATAGACAATTTGTAGCCGGAATACAGCTTTTGTGTAGCCGGGATGCTAAAGTTGTAGCCGGGATGAGGTGTATCTGTAGCCGGATTTGCTATATGTGTAGCCGGTGACAAAGACTAGTGTAGCCAGAAAAGATAGAAACTGATTGTGTAGCCGGTTTGCTTTATAGTGTAGCCGGAAAAGAGTTTGCTGTGCTATGTGTAGCCGGAAGACAAGTGTGTAGCCGGTGAAAGAATGATTGTGTGCATCCCGGCTACACAAAAGCTGTATTCCGGCTACAAATTGTCTATTCCGGCTACAAAACCAATTCCGGTCACACACACACCCTCATGTAGCCGCATTGGGAAAAGTATAAAAGGAAGGCCCAAACTGTGTTTTGGCATCCAGACTCAAACTTACACACAAGTTCGCGTCAGGAACAATAAGCGCCACCAAGTTTTTGAAGAATTATATCATTTTAAAGAAGTTTAGCGTGATTCTTTCCAAGAATCAACAGTATGGAATCAGCAAGCACGTCTTCCATCAACCCAGCGGGATTCACAGAAACTATTGTGAAGCCACACCACGACCCTGACAGCACGGAAGCAACTGCTTTCCGCAAGGATCGTGAAGAATTCTGGATCCATCAATCACATTGCATGTATCCTATAGGCATCAATCACGCTGATTGGTAATCTCACTCTACCTCTGGTAGTAAAACATCTAATTCCTCTTAGAAACAATTTCACAAACTGTTTTTGGCCGGCTTGACCATTAAAGAATTAACTAAATATAAAAGCTATTGGTCTTAAAATATCATTAATCTTTCTCATTCTAAGCAATAAGAATAACTTGAAGGGAGATTAACCCCTTAATGGTTAAGATATAGAGCCAGTCATTCCAATGGTAAATTTTCAAAAATAGTTTTCTCTTGGCCTGAAAATGGACATTCCTCAAGACCACTGCAGAGGGCAGGTTTGGCCATTAAAGGGTTAATATGAAATGCATAATTGTAGTACAATGTGTACACATGGTAAGTGACTTCATAAGACTAATCACCAGTCATTGGGTTGTACCGATTGCCTTATGTCTTATCAGCTTAACACATTTTAAGATTAACCGTTTAATGGCGAAATTCATTCGCAGGCCAAGAGGACTATTTTTGGGAATTTACCATTGATAATCTCAACCCAGTATCCACCCGCCATAACTGACCGCTACAATAGCCTCACATACACCCTCATATTAAACTTAGAAACAGTATTAACCCTTTAACACTCATATCAGCCAAAAACGGCTTCTGCAGTGTTCTTGAAACATGCCCATTCAAGACCAAGAGAAAAGTATTTTTTTTAAATTTGCCACTGGAATGACTGGCTCGATGACCGAGCCAGTCATTCCAGTGGTAAATTTTCAAAAGATAGTCTTCTCTTAGTCCGCAAATGGATATTTTCGATGAGAAAATTAATTTTTTTAAAACAAATTACTGAGTTACAGGTTTAATGTAAACGAGAACTGACCGTCTTCACAAGGCATAATGTCAGTTATACGCGCGTGTAGATTCTCCAAATGATCAAAATCTATATCCTCTCCCAAGTTATCTTGAACAGAGAGCTTCACTTCATACACGTGCTTGAACTGCAAAAAGCCCAGGTGAATATCGCACCTATCTGTTCCGACATTCTTAACGACTATTTCTGAGTCGTGTTCGGGAAGCTGATCCTCGGGGAAATGAACACGAGCTGCTGCATCTGAACACAAACATCAAGGATGAACATTGTGGCAAATTATTTAATTGAAAATTGGTGGGAGGCTGTCAGGTTATTATATATATATATATTTTATCACTTTTATTAGATTTAACTCTTTACCACTCATATCGGCCAAAAACGGCTTCGCAGTGGTCTTCAGAAATGTCTATTTGCAGACCATGAGAAGACTATTTTTGAAAATTTACAAATGGAATGATTGGCTCAATAACCGAGCCAGTCATTTCAGTAGTAAATTTTCAAAAATAGTCTTCTCCTGTCTGCAAATAGACATTTTCTTATGAGAAAATTTAAATTTTCTTGAACAAATTCAAGGGCTAAATGGTTAATCCTTATGTCATGTAGCTTGTAAATTCAAGTTCCAACTGTTATGTAAAGTACATAGTTTCAAGCCAAGAAGACTGGATAAACTAGAAGCCTTGCACCCCGCATGTCAGCCACTTTTGTATTTCCGCCTACCATTATATGTATCAGTGTCTCGAAATTTGGATTGGCATTTTATGGTACTGCAAAGGTCATGGTATGGTATCGTATATGGCTGGGTACCGCAGGGCGGGGAGAAAGTGGTGTGCATCAGTGCTACAGAGGCTATTTATAAGTATTATTCTAAATCATATTGAATATAATTTACCCCTGGATACGGTCTGATCTGGAAAGGCAAACTACTTGTCAGAGCAAGATCACTGTGGTATTGACCATGAGCAAGCCATAAGGATATATCCTCAAGTCTGAACAATAAAGCCTAACCGCTTAACCCGTACCCGCAGTACAAATACTACTGGCCTGAGCCAGTCGTAAAGATAGGTAAATGATCCACATTGCACATGTGTATATGTCTGTATTCATCTGGTTGTAATCATGTAATATAACACGAGACTTTGTGGAATTAAATGACAATATATTGTAGGAAATTATCTTAAAAAAAGCTCAAACTCCAGAAATATGGGAAAATAAAGAATTTTATTTTTAATTTATGATGTAAAATCTTTGCAATAATTGCATAGACTAAAGCTGTGTTCTCACTCGAGACTTAACCGGCGTAACGCAATACTGAGGTATGGCGTTATTCCTGATTAACTCTCCTGTGAGAACACGGCCTTTTATTAAAACTGATGTCCTTGATGAAATAATATTTATTGAAAAACTTTAACAATCTTCTAATTCTTGGCTTAAAATGAGACAAATTACCCTGAAATAAACTAAGTCTAAACCATGTAAAATTATCGATAAAAATGGATAAGCTTTTTCATTATGATGGTGACTGTATGCAATGATGGTACAGAATGAATCTGTAAAAGCTTTTAGAAACGTTAACATTTATCTAATTCTTACTATACACCCCACATAGGATGCCATTTGGATTGCTATGTCGAGCCACTCTCCGCTTCACGTAGTGCTCGATAAAATAAAGTGCGAAGCACCATTGTTACGAGTCTTACGGCAGCTTTGCCAGAAATGTCCAGATCAATTGACAGACCAACTTATACAGGTTACGAGCTGTAAAGAAAAATAAATTGTCCAATGGCCATAGTGCTCACCTGGATGATGAGGAACTGACCATTGGTCAATCAGCAAAAACATAACTGTTGCTATAGATCAATGGGGCATATTCTACATAGGTTTCAATAATTAAAAAGCTAAGAGCCAGGGTTATGGCACTTGTTTAAAGGTGGGACCTCTACATACGCATATGTCATATAGATATTGCCTGAAAGAATCCATCAACGATCATAAAACGTGCAACAAACGTATTTCCCCAATAGGTTTCAATACTCGAAAAATGCCTTAAAGAACCAGAGTTATGACCAATTGTTTAAAGGTGTGGCTTCTCCATATTCATAGTTCAGTTAGACATCACGCTAAAGACCATAAGTCCGAAATTTGGTTTTAATCATCAACAATTGATGAAAGATCATGAAACGTGATACAAATATATTTTCCCTATACGGTTCAATACTTGGAAAATCCAACAAGGGGCACAATTCTGTTTTTTAGACGAGGACACTTCATAACTCAGAGATATTGTTTAAATGAACATTTCTGTCAATTCTTGTTTTAATCCATTAACAATTGATGGAAGTGCCTAAGATGCTTTAAAAACTCACAGCTATGTACCGTGTTATAAGTTATGGCTTCATAGTCCATATAGATATTCCCTGAAGGAACATGTCAGCTAAATTTGGTTTTAATCCATCAACAATTGACGAAACAAATATATTTTCCCCATAGCCATAGCATTCAATAGTTCAGGCCTTAATGAACCAGTGTTATGGCCTTTATTGAAATGTGTGGTCTCTTCCAAATTTGGTCTTAATCTATCACCAAATATCGAAACGTGCCCCAATTGTTGACAGACTGACAATGGACAACAGCCAGATAAATTGCGATTGCATAAGCTCACCCAGGTGAACTAACTAGAATGCGGAGTTGATGGCAGGTCATCGCAACACCCCACCCGCTTTCACAAACTTTGCCATTCTGCACCACCACCCTCACCATACACATTACCACCGTAGTGCGTGCATGCGTGTGTGCATGTGTGTGTGCAGGCATGTGTGCACATGCATGCGTGGGTTCTGCAGATAACTAAGCCAGTCATTCCAATGGTAGATTTTCGAAAATAATCTTTTGGTCAGCAAATAGATATTTTCTATCAGAAAATTGAAGTTTTCGTGAACAAATTTGAGGGTTAAATGTTTAAGACAGGTGGTCTATAGACCATCACTGTCAGCTTTTTGATATGGCAAATGGCGCAGGAAATATTTTGTTGAATATTTTGAAACTTTTAACCCTTTAATGCCCAAGGCGGGAGAAACCTGCCTCTTGTGAAATGTCCATATGCAAACCAAACAAAGCCTATTTTTGAAAATGTTGTAACTAGAATGACTGACTAGATAAACGATAGATATTGAAATATTCTTGACCAAATTTGACCATTAAAAGGGCCAATGGATGCTATTGCAGCTGTGTTCCAAGTCAAAGTAGCTCTAAAGACATTCAGCAGCTTACGTGGAAATGAGATATTATGGAAGCATCAATGGCTTCACGTCAAATTATGCTCAAAATATTTAACAGCTTTTGTGCATGGTTGCTTTGAAATTTAGATAAGGCGATTTCCTCATTCAAAATTTAGCCCTTTAATGGTCAAACCGGCCTCTGCAGTGGTTTTGGGGATTGTCCATTTGCAGGCCAAGAGACTATTTTTTCAAATTTACCACTGGAATGACTGGCTCGAGCCAATTAAAAAACATAGTCCTCTCTTGGCTTGCAAATTCAATAAGCAAATAACTAGATTTTCTTGACCACATTTGAGCATTAAGGGTTTAACAAGTCTTATTATAGATGTAGATCCATACATAAACTTACCCTTGTCCTCTGTACTATCCATATTGATTCTAGACCTCTCTCCTTTCTCAGCACTACTGTAAGTAATTAATCAAACTTGATCAGCTGCTTTAATGAGAAGGTTCATCAGATGTCGAGAATTCTTATTATCTTTGGGCTTCTAACGGATGATCACAATATCCTCCCAGTGCTATTAATCTGAGAATCAATAGCTGCCGCCACACTTGGTGTAAGTTAACATTGTCATATTCTGGTACAAAGAAGAGAATATTAGTAACACAGTCTGATCAAGATGCGCCAGTACTGATGGTGATAGAGTACTACTTAGCTGTATTACAGCTGATCGTAGTCACCTCTGAATATCACTAACCACAGCTGAAACAGAACAGTGTTACTTTTAAAACCCCTATTCTGTCAACTGAATCCTTTAACCCTCAAATTTATTCAAAATATCCATTTGCAGACCAAGACTATTTTTTTTAATTTGCCACTTGGATGACTGGCTCGGTTATCAAGCCAGTCATTCCAGTAATAAATTTTCAAAAATAGTTATGATATGAGTGTTAAAAGGTTAAACCTTCAATGGTCAGCTGCCCAAAACTGTGCCTGTAGTGGTCTTGCTGAATGTCCTTCTGCAGGCCAAGAAGACACTTTTTTTCAATTTACCCATTGGAATCACTGGCTCAGACTCACAATTCTTGTACACTGATAACTGGAATTTACAAAAACTATCTTTCTTTTGTCCTGCAAATGGATATTTCTGACGACTACTGCAGAGGTTGATTTGGCTGAGGTGACTGTTAACCCTTTCACCACAAAAAAACCCTGAAAAAGTACATGCTTTATGATATACAACTTATTATAAGCAATGGCTTCCAGTCAAATTAATTTCAAAATATTCAACAAGTTTTCCTGTATGGCTGCTTTGAAAATCAGATATGGGGAATTCATCAGTGAAAGGTTTAAGCTGTTAATGCTCAGAAAATCAAAATCTTTTGATTAATCCATCTATGTGCAAGCCACTAGATTTTTTGAAAATTTACCACTGGACTGACTGGCTCGGTTACGGGCGGGGAGGGGAGGTGGGTGGGAGGCAAATGTAAATGTCTTCTTGCACTCCATAATCATATGGGTAAGCCACTCACCAAATTTGGTTTAATTCCGTACAACGGTTTCAGAGAAGTTGTGCTACAACCAGTTTCCTGGCTTTTTTAACCCCCCCCCCCTCCCAATAATGTTAATATCAGCTTTCGATTCTTTTCTAGGAGTTCACTGGACTTCAGGTTTCAGGTTCTTGTGAATTATTGCTTGAAATACATAAAAACAATGTTTTCGTTCTGTGCAATGGTATAGACATTGGCAATATCGTGTAGAGCTGGGCGACACTGGTATTCTGGTGATAACAACAATATCTAAGAAAATATCACAATACCACAATATATTGCTACTGGGGTTGTTTTCTAGGACAAGTTGTATTTTAGAATAGATAGGTACCATGAAAACCCAAGCATCAGGAAACCCATCAGGAAACCCATATACATACTCATCATGGAAGATATGCAGCAATAGTCATGGCGAGTACATGGATTCAATTAGGCAAACATCAGCAAAGCATAAATTCTGTATTATATGCCATTTCCACTATTTTATTTAACGATATGACACATTCTTACGATAAAGAAAGAAATTTGACATTTACAAAGTGAATTCCGTGGTGCGCATGCGTTCTGTTTCTCCTTGCTCGGAAGAAATATTATGCTCGCTTCGCACAACTAATATTTCAACGTGTCTTCCACCACACACCCCACCCCCACCCACCACACATTACAGTGAGAGAACTCGAAAAGAGACGTTTGTTCCCAGTAACTACAATAAATATAAGGTTCAAAGGGCCTGTGTCGCTCACCTAGAACATAGGCATTTCAACTAGAAAGGCCATCACCTATACGTAGAACCCTACGGTTTTGGTCAGAATTGTAACAAGAACAGATGCATCCTACCAAATTTGGTGAAAATCTATCCTCGCTTGGTTCTCGAGAAAATATTCTAATTTCCCATTGTTTTACTAAGGGAGATTTTGGCAGAAAAATCCAAGATGACTGCAAACCCATTTATCCGACAATTTTGAAAGCAAAGGATGAGAGATCAGCAAACCGAAAAACCTCATAAAACCAATTTAGGCTTCAAAATCCATTAAATAGAAAATACCAAAATGGCCACTAAGACGCTAAATTCTGATTGCTCGATAGCGGCCATGTTTTTTAATCTACTAACTTCCCTTGAACAAACTTGAATGGCTCTTAATCCCTAATGATACTTGCCAAATTTCAGCTCAATCCCGTTAGTGATTCAGGAGGTTGTTTTCTTGAAAATGAGGTCATCCAAAATGGATGACGAAGCATTTGACCAACCAATTTCCCTTGAACTAACTTAGTTCAGCTGTTGCCCTAGATGATATTTCATGAGGCCCCTGGCCAAATTGGAAGACCAGTGTCATTTGAACAAAGTTGGATCTCTATGTCCTAAGGATGCCTCCTGCCAAATATTATTGAAATCGGGCCAGTGGCTCTCGAGAAGACATTTTAAATTTCACATTGCTTTGGTATGAGAGTTTTTGGTGGGGAAAAGATCCAAGATGGTCGCCAAACCATTTATCCGACATCAGCATCACCAAAACTTTTTCTTTAATATTTTCAGCCTCAGAATCCATCAATTAAAGAAATTCTATATGGCCGCCAAACATGATACATTTTGATTGGTCTACGTCAGCCATGGTTTTTTTGAATCGCAACTTCCCTTGTCCTGGCCCTAATCATTAATCATATCTCCCAAATTTTGGCCCAATCCAAAAACTAGGCCATTCAAGATGGCCACCGAGCCATTTGGCCAATCAAGTTCCCTTGAACAAACTTGGTTCAGCTCTTACCATAGATGATATTTCATGAGTTTTGAATTGATCCCCCAAGTGGTTTCGGAGTTCTAACAAGAGAACCGTGAATATTAGATTTGAAAGGCTTTGTATGCTGGAGGCCATTAGTGCTTAAGGCATCAATGTTTGTCAGACAAATCTGACTTAAACTATTCAACATATTTTGAAATGGGTTGGCTTTTTGAATTGATATTCTATGATTTAACGTGCACAAATTCTGAATAGAGGTTCTGAAGCCTACCACCAGAGGATGCTTCCAGCATAATTTGACTAAAATCAGCCAAGCAGTATAGGAGAATTGAAGGATTTCAAGGAAATTTTGCAAAATCCCAGATGGCCAATAAAAAAATTTACCAATCAAAACTCTTGTTGAAAGTGTTGAAGTTTAAAATCATAGGATTGTTCCACTGTTTCGATGAATTGGACTATTGACTAAAGAGCAGCATTTTAAATAATTTTCAGAGTAAAAATTAACCCATCAAAATTCTAAAGCCCACCACAAAATGATCAGTCTAAACAAGCGGTATAGGAGATATATATTATATTTTCATATAAAAAATTGACCGCATCAAAATTCTGAAAACATGGTACGGAGCCTAGCACTATATAATCCCTCCAGCAAATTGGGTTGAAATCCATCAAGCAGTTAAGGATGCGATGTGTTTTGACAATTTCTGGTATCTAAAAATTTCCACCTCAAAATAATGATCAATCAAAATTCTGAATATAAGTTCTGGTGCCTAGCACCATAAAATCCTTCCAGTCAAATTTGGTTGAAATCCCTCAAGCGATTCAGGAGATCGATGCATTTCGACAATTTCCAGTAAATTCTTCATAAAATGTAAGCTTTTCACCCAAGAAACTGTCCAATTTAAACCTTGAATAGAAGTTCTGGAGAATAGTGTGATAAAATATGTCCATCCATCAAGTGGTTAAGGAGGATATACGCATTGGCAATTTTCAGTAAATTTTCCATAAAATCTAAGATTTTACCTAAAAAAATTGGCCAATCACAATTCGGAATAGAAGTTCTGTATTCTAATGACTCCAGACAAATTTGGTTGAAATCCATCAAGCGGATAGCGAGGACATGCATTCTGACAATTTCCATAAAATTGTGCATAAAATCTAAGATTTTAACTAAAACAAGACGGCTTAAGAGTGCAGCAATGTCTCACCTATAAAGGGATGGATAGTGTGGATTGCCAAAGTAAACATGACATGGTGCATAATGCATATATTCAGTGAGACACCAACAAACAACTGTAACCCATCAAATAATATACATTTTTCTAAACTTCGGATAGTTTGATATAACACTGCTGTAAAATTCTGATATGGTGAGCCATTGTTGAAAGCCAATGGTCCATAAAAAGCCTTAAACTAAAAACAATAAAAATATCCTGTGTCTAAAACTGTGAAAATAGTATGCAAAATTCCCCTAAATCAAATTAGTAATAATGCAAATTGTACCCCTGCATGGTATAGAATTGCTTTGTAAAGTTTCATTGAAATCAGAAGAGTCATTGTTGTGTAATACATCCAATAAAAAAACAAAAATATTCAAAACAGGGAAAACAAGAGCCATCAGAAGATGGCCCCAAATATCTCACTATTAGGGTAATGTGAATTGGCAGCAGATAAACACAAATCAGGATTTAATATATCATTAATAAGGGATAAGAAGTAATTTGCAGAGATAGATAGACAGACATTCTGAACAAACAGATGGACATACATGCACATCTTCAGTTGTTTAACGTAACATTTACCAAATTTCAAAACAATTGCAATTAAACTCTGAGTTGCGTCGACAAGAAATGATTGTCAGAGATGGACAGACCAACAGACTGACATACATACATTCTACACAGACACATGGATGTACAGGCATATGGATAGCACATGCACATCTTCAAGTGTTATTGAGAACCCGTATCAAGTTTCAAAAGAATCACAGCTAAATTGTATGAGTTGTGTTGACAAGAAATGGTTGGTACTGCAGTTTATGTATCAGCTTAAAGGTATTTAAAGGGGACAACTCTGTAACGAATAATTTTCTGGTCGCGAAAAAAGCACATGCACTTCTTCAGATGGTAATGACTAGATTTACCATGTTTCAAGAGAATTGTAACTAAACTGTAGGAGTTGTCTTGACGAGGATAGACAAACAAATATACATTTTGGACATACAAGTATATGGATAGCACATGAACATCTTTTTGTCGCAATGATAACACTTACAAAGTTTCAAAAGAATCGCAGCTAAACTGTAGGAGTTGCGTTGACAAGAAATGATTAGCAATGCAGTTTATGTATCAGCTTTAAAATATTTAAAGGGTGATAACTCTGTAATGAACAATCTTTTGGCCGCAAAAAAGCACATGCACATCTTCACATGATACTGATAATGTGGACAAAATTTTAAGAAGATCCTTTGAAACCTCTAGGAGTTGCGTTGACAAGAACTGATAATCATAGATGGTAAAATTTCCAAAAATGAAATTAGTAATGATAGGATTGAATGAAATTTCAATTTCCCATTCTCCGAGATCTAACTATACTTAACATTATATTAAAACTTATTGATAGCAACCACTTTAGAGGTCGTGCCCTAAGACTTTAGACTTTTACATAAACTTGGGTACCCGCCCAAACAGCCGGGTACCAGTTATTATGAACTGCCACTTGTTTGCATAGCATAAGCAAGAGGAAATTACGCATGGGTCACCTCTGTGGGGCTGGGAGGCGGGTCCGTAATGTAATTAGTAAGCATTGTTAGATCTGGGAATTGAAATTTCCTTCATTCCCCATTTATCAATACTTACCATTACATTACTTATTGATAACATAACACCAGATTTGGTCAGTAACCTGGTGGGAAGGGGCAAACCAGAAATTACTTAAGCGCCCCTAAAGAATGAATAAGACTAGAAAACCTGATAAGAGACCCTTTTTAAAGATGACCAACAGGTATTCTGACCAACTCACATTCGCATAAATGCCCCTCCCCCAACCCAACCCCCTTTATCCAGCAAGGGGAGAGAACTGATGAATGTGAAGGCTCGCCTAAAAACACAAATGTAACAAGCAGGTTAACAACACCCGACACATAATAGCCTGGGAAAGAGCATGAATAAATAAAATGAATGAACATGATATATATTGAATACTATAAGCAGTCAAACTCGGATTACCTTATGAATATTGGATTTCAGACGCAACGCATCAACCAGCATCTTGGCCATCATGACTTGCTTGGTCGAAATCCTCTCACAGACCTGCCTGTAATATCTCTAACTTTTGAGCAATAAAGCTACTAATCGGAGAAAGAACAGTGTGGTCTCACAAGCTTTGGATTAATTGCTATGGTGAGTGGATTGGCTGAGTCTGACATATCCCTCATATAGTAGCCCGCGAATGATTACTCAGCGTGTCATTGCACAATGGCCATGATGTCGGTTAGTCCTCTGACATCGTGAGCCTTGGCACATTGCACCTGGTGTCCGGTCGTGAGTCTGAATGCATTCGACTACCCTGTGCGATATAGTATCCATGGATGCTGCGTCATAATGCTTTTTAAGGCAGATCCATAGATGCTTATCATCTGACCGTAATGAGTCCATCCGCTTTTTGCATTTCGTTAAAGCACGGACCGGGCACCGGGCACTTGCTTCATGATCATACCGAGTTAATCTCGGTAAAATGATCAGTTTGCCAGGATATTTCAAAGATTGATTTTATGAAAAAAATCTGCTCTTGGAAGCAGTCGTAGACCTCCAGAGACAATAAATCGGTCCTTCTCTGCTGAAAGTGCATGGATCTCATTGCGCCATTTTGCTGAGGAAGCTGCCAGCAGAAAGACCGTGTTCAGAGTCAAATGCTTTAGGTTAACCAAACCCATTGGTTCAAACAGATGCTTGGTTAACACATTAAGCACCAAAAGACTCCAGGCTGGAATGACTACCGGTTGTTTCGGTCAGAGATTGCCCATTCCTTTCACCATCACATTTAACTGGGACACCTCTGGACTATCCCTGTTGGCTAAACATGGGATAATTGATGCCAAAGCCGACTTGTATCCAGCAACCATAATGGGAGCCAAACCAGTGTGGAATAGCTCACAGAGAAAGTCTGCTATTTGCCGAATAGCTGTCTGAAAGGGATCAAAATCCTTTCCTTGACACCATTCTGCAAATTTGTTAACCTTGTTGTTATATGACTTGAAGGTTGACCTCCTCGCAGCTACGATGAAACTCGCAGCTTGCTGAGAAAAGCCTTATGACGTGGAACGTTGTTTGATAACAACCGCGCAGTCAATTTGAACATCTCGGACCACTCGTGTAGTAAGCGGTCCTTGGTCTGAGAGATTATGTTAGGAATCTCGGGCAGCTGCACTGGATTGTCCACCAATAGCTCTAGAAACTCTGTGAACCACGCCCTACTGGGCCAATATGGCGCTATCAGCAGAACTTCCTCAGCACCTTCGGGAGACGGATAGTGGGAGGATAGTGATGGTATGTGTACGTGTACATCCCTTTCCAGCTTATAAATATCTAGAGCGTCTGTATCGACAGCATTTGGATCTGGAATCAGCGAGACATAAGTCATGATTTGAGAATTTTCCCTTGTGGCGAATAGGTCCACATTGGGTTTGACCCAATGCTCGAAGATCCTTTGTAGAACCAGAGTTGAGAGACTACAAACAACCAGGAATGTGAGCTGCTTTCAAAACAACCGAGTAATTCTTGCTCTATTGAATCAAGTTCCACACTTTGATACATAGTGTTGGAGACTTGGTCCCGCCTTGGCGATTTATATATGATACTACCGTCGAATTGTCCGACCATATCAATATCACCTTGTCCCTGACTTCTGGAACAATTTTCTCCAGTGCTAGTTCTACTGCCATCATCTCTAACAGATTCATATACAGCCGACTCTGTTGAAGAGTCCAAGTACCCAAGACCTGGTGTTCTCCCAGGCAGGCCCCCCCTCCCACCCCTCCAGCGATGCATCTGTGTACACGGACAGCTGGGGTGGTGTAGGTGAAGTGAAACTCCTACTAGGAGATTCTGATGCTCCTTCCACCATGCTAGATGCGATATGATTGGCTCCAAGATAGGTATCAGCATGGATAGAAGGTCTGTCTTCTGTTTCCAGAGAGACATCAGATATAACTGGATAGGTCTTCGCATTAGAGCAGCGATAACCTGCTCCATGCAGACCATCATGCCCAGCATTGGAAAAAATCTCCTCGCCCGAATGTGGTTTCCCACTCAATTGCTCTTGAGAATGGCTTTCAGAGAATCCAGCCTGAACTCCGATGGATAAACCATGCCCTTCTTGAGATTGAATCGCATCACCAAACAGATGAAATGTTGAGTTGGTGTCAACTCAGATTTCTCCTTGTTGACTGTCTATCCTAGCTATGAAAGCAATTTCTGAGTCAGAAAAGTACCCATCTCTAACCAGGCTGGTATGTCTGCCTTGATAAGCCAATCGTCTATGTAGGTGTGAAGCGCTGTTCTCTTTTCTGAGAAACGCTGTCACCGCTAGGACCACTCTTGTGAAAACCCTCGGGGCGGTCGACAGACCGAATGGAAGTACTACAAACTCCCCCACGTGATTTTGGAATGCGAATCGAAGATACCTATGACAGCTTTCCCTCATCGGAATGTGGTAGTATACACATCTTTCAGATCGATCGACACACACCACATTCCTCTCCTCAATCCCGCCATCAATGACTTCAGTGTTTCCATCTGGAAACGAGGTGTATGGATGAACCAATTCAATGGTCTGAGATTGAGTATGGGTCTCCACACCCACCCACACACCGCCCCACCCACCCTTGGTGGACAAGGAACATATTTGAATCGAAGCATGGAGTGTATTGCCCTGTAGGTGGGGCTTAGAATACACCTTCCGTATCCTCTGCATGTCATAAGAGGCGACTAAAGGAAGTACGGGTGAGGTAACCCTGACAGAAACCTCGAGTGCTGAAGACGGAGGTTCCAGGCCGCACGACGCACTCTAATAAACCATGGATCCACGCACTTAATGCTTATGATCATGTCGATAGTCACTTACAGGACTGGCGGTATGATCAGCGAACGAAAAGAAGAAGAAGAAGCTGGCTATATTGCTCCCTTCAGAAGCAAGCCTGACACTTCATTTTGAATGGCTTCTAATTTGTCTGGCTCCCTTGGTACATGTACAGGCGTCCAGACAGGTGCCAATGTCAGGTTTTGTGGCGGGTAATCCACCACACTGGCATATAACCCTGGGAGATCCATCCCAGGACCAGACTCTCTGATGTCACACCTTGCCAGGCCTTGACGAATCACATAAGCCTTCCACCCACGACAGGCAGAAGGCCAACTGGGCAGGTGGGCTCGCGGTCCGCTCTCACCCCCACCCACCCTTCTTCTCTAGAGCCATTTAGGTCTAGGCCTGTAAGGTTTGACTGGCACTGCTGTTCCAGTCACTCAGGCATGGTCCCGACGAATGTAAAGGGAGTTACCATACCCTGAGGTATGATCCACTCCCTTCTTTCCACACTTGGAGGTTTTACCCTTACCGTTCCTGCCTCAAGGGTGATCAGGGCATCCACTAGGGCATGCAGGGCCTTCTTCATCTTCTTGGCCTTCTTCGCCTTAGGCAGGTTAGAAGGCCCAGCGCTCACAATTGAAGATTGCGCAGCTTTCGCTTTGCTCTTGTGCTTCAAACACTTTTGCCCAGCTGGCAGCTTGCTTGCAGCCCTAGTGTGTGTGCTTGGCGCACTAGTTCTAGCTGCATGTTCACTGCCAACTGGTTCTGAGCAATGTTAGCCAAGTCCTCTAAGATAGCCCATGCTTGGCCACCAAAGATACTGGGCATTTCAAGGGGGTCCTAAGCAATGTGTCCCGAACGGCAACCGCCGGACGCATATGGTCCAGGATCATCTGCCTCCATGACTTGGTAACTCTTGCCCGCACCCGAGCCAGTGCGTCCATTGATAGTACCAAACTTTCACACAGGCACAACGCTGCTGCTGGCGGCACCGGGCAGCCTGACCCCACTTCAATCCATATCGACTGAAGCAGGCGATACGAATGGTTGACGGGATTGATAGCCGCCCTTACACCCTCATCACAAAGGGACAGGACTTCCTCCACAGAGGCCTGGCTCCTGTCCACAAGTAACTGAGCGGAATCACAAGCCCCAGTGCTTGGAACACCCAACACCCACCGATCATCCTCAGTGACCGTTGGAACAGAGCCGTAATTGTCGCATTCCACCTTTGGAATACGACATCTCGCCGGCACCTCTCGAGTCCGCAGGGAGTTGGCCCGTAGCAGAGACCTGCTTCGCATAAATAGCAATAAGCAACTCTCTCTCTAAACTTTGGATCCAGGCTAATGCTCTGAATCCGGAACAAGACACCCGTCCGCATGGCTGCCACCGACGCATGGGGTGTATCCTCATCAGAGGTGCTTGCAACCACAGATGGGTCCACCCTTGCTAGCTATGCCAGAGCATCAACCCAGTCTGCCTCCGATGTGGACATGCCTGTAAATACATCACCAGTTGATGTACTTACAGGCCTGCCAGCACTAACCTCCCAGAAAGGAGCCACTGCTAGCAAATCATAAGCTTTGACACCGCTGTCACGGTTACGGACCCAGGGTCGGACATGGGCGCCATCGGCACCCAGTGTCTAACCGCTGGCTCAGGCGTGATATACATGTACCATGGCTCGCCAGCAACACGCGTTACCGTTAGCAAGCCAACTGTCATGGGATGTGTGCCAGGTGCCAATGCGGCCTTCACCATAGGTGTGTGTGTGTGTGTGTGCGTGCGTGCGTGCGTGCGTGCGTGCGTGCGTGTGTGTATGTGTGTGTGCCCGTCATGGCTTGCCCCAAGCCAGACCGGCGGAGGCCGGTCCTGTCCAGCACAGCATCAACCTCCATACACTCCTCCCGCGGCATCTCAGGCTGCAACAATCTCTCCTCCACTGCCTCCTCATCCTCCAATTCTGAAGAGTCATCGCCGGATGAGGAAGCACTGGAGCCGTCATGGTGAACCGCTCCTGTGCTGGACGGTCCGGCAATTGCTACTGGGCCACAGGGAGGCGAGCGTGGAGCAGCAGAACCCAATGGACTGGAGCCCAAAGGGACCGCGAGGGGCCATACGAGATGGCACCCCCGAAAGCCAGATCAGGACCCTGTCCTAGAAGAGGGCCATCCCCGACACGGGAAGACTGCGACCCAGTCTCCGAGATGAGCACCGACACCATAGTGTCTCTGACAGAAACCTTGCATAGCAGGGCCAAAACATGCCGAGGTGCCGACACCTCTCCTTCCAACTGAGGGCGGGAACCTCCAACCTGGGCCAAAACATGTGGGTCCCGATTTAATTTTGATCTGCCTGAGCCTGCGCCAGACCCAGCCGAATCCTTCTAGTTTAAAAAACATGATTAAGAATTCTTCAGACTATCCTGTTGTCTACGTTGCACTTGGCACACCTAAAACAAACATGGTCCTTGTACATCTTGTACATGAGCTGGACAAATTTATGGCATTCGTTGCATGAAGGCGGAACGGGCTTGGTCTACAAGGTAAGTATAAGGATACAATAAACAGGAGAATCAAACATGAATGGAAGGCAGTCTTTTAATTTTCAAAATAACTTGATAACAAGGTTAGCAAAATTCATACCTTCCAGCACCCGACACACATTAATGAACTTACTAACCTTCGCTATAACAGGCGAAAGAACACTAACGCCAGAATTATACACCCAAGAAGATCCAAATCAGTGTATAAGACAAGAACCAGAAACCATGTTGTTCACCATTTGTGTTTAATATAAGTATAATTTAAACAATTAACTCTGAAACGAATGAAAGAAAAGGCAGCAGTCTGCCTACAAACGACATGAGGCACAAGACAGATAAAGTAAAATGAATTTAACGTATAGGTATAACTGCTGTATATCACGGTAGGGCCGCAGTGCAGGTCACAAACACCTAATCAAGTTTCTAGACAATGGCTCCCATACTAGAATGGAAATTACCACAAAAAACTTTATTTCCGAAAAAATTGGTCCTGATCCCACGATGATTCATAATAAGGAGAAATTATTTACCTCTCCAGGTTGTAGAAATTGTTTGAGCATCTCGGTCACTTCTTCAGCACTGACGGTCGCTGGCAACCATGAACCGAGACGAGAGCTACCGTATACCAGCAGTCTACCAGTCCATGCTGTCATGTGACTCCACAAGAACTGACCAGTGACATTGCCAGCGACCGTCAGTTAGTGCTGTAGAAGTAAACGAGATGGTCATGAAAGCTACACTCAAACAATTTCTACATCCCGGAGAGTAACTAATTTCTCCTTATCACAAAAAACTTGACCAAATTCATTAAAATAGTGCCTAACTGACGGAAGAGCAGCGAAATAATGAGGTGTGTGACTTAAGAAAAAGCTTTAAGAAAACAATCTGGTCATAAAAGGGTGTAAACGAACAAGAAAACCAGACCTGGGGTCAGTTACATTTAAATGTAACTAGTTAGTTACAGTTACATTGCACTATGCCAGTTACAGCTACAGTTAGTTACATATGTTGAGCAATGTAACTACTTACATTTCAGTTACTTTGCATAACGTAACTAAAGTTACATTTCAGTTACATTAGTTACTTTGATTGCTAATTATTATGAGGGACTATACAAACATCAATGTCATCATAAAAACTGTAATGTAGTCAACCAAATTGAGATATATAGTAGAAACAAAATACCACTATCACCACTGATATAATATACTGACAGCATTTAATCCATTTCAGATATAAAATATAAAACCCGCTGAAAATTCTTTAATAAATTTGACTGAATTTTGTTGCTGCCATATGCAATAACAAATTCCAATCAACTTGTTTCCAAAAGAATAAGACACCAGTTTAATTCCACAGCCTTCATAGATGTATATATATATATATATATATATATATATATATATATATATATATATATATATATATATATATATATATATATATATATATATATCTTCCTCTAACTCTTTCAACCCAGATATGCCATATCATAAACATTAATCTTATTATAAGAAATAATTGGTTGAATGTTTTGAAACTAATTTGACCAAAAGCTTTGCTACCATAGGTATCAACATCTTTCAGTGAAATAAGTTTCAGTGTTCAACAGGTATCCTTAGAACATTGAATTTCTATGATAAGATAATCCGCCATCTACCATGGGGCAATATAACACTTTCCAGTAAAATTAGCTTCCAAATGTCCATCAGCTTTGATGCTTGATTAATGCCAGGATAGGGGAATAGCCTCCCCCCCCCCCACACACGCATGCACACGCACGCACGCACACACGCACGCACACAACAGCCCGATGCAAGAAGCAGTAGACAAACAAAAACGGACAATGGTTTTAGGATATCAAGTGAAGCGCCATAGATTTTAATAGAAATAACTGGGTCTTTGAGGACCCAGAGTAGAGTAGAATAGGTGGCCTAAGCAGGCTATCAATGGTCCTCAACATATAAACTAAAACTACTACATTTAATATACAACATAAGAAACAAATTATATAAGACCAAATAAACAATATTGGACTATGTGCTGTATATTGAACAAGAGGCCCAAGGGCCTGTGGCGCTCACCTGGACCATTAACATTTGAACCATTTGCATTTAAATACGTGTAGATAATTGATGTATAAGTTTCGGAAAATCCAAGATGGCCATCCCAAAAATTGCCCAATCAAAATTCTGAATAGAAATTCTAGTCTACCTGGATAGGGTCATTCTAGCCAAATTTGGTTGAAATATGTCAAACAACTAAGGAGAAGCACCCTTTTGACAATTTCTGGTAAATTTGTCATAAAATCTAAGATTTTCACCCAACAAATTGATCAATCAAAATTCTGAATAGAATTTCTAGAGCCTACCACCATAAAATCCATTAGTGAAATTTGGTTAACATATGTCAAGCAGCTAAGGAGGAGTAGCAATTTGACAATTTCCGGTACATTTTTCATAAAATCTCAGATTTTCATGCAAAAAAACCCGATGAATCAAAATTCTGAATGGATGGTCTGGAGCCCATCACTACAGGATCCCTTCCGCCAAATTTGGTTGAAATCGCTCAGAATGGTAAGGAGAAGAAGCAATTTGACAATTTCCGGTACATTTTTCATAAAATCTAAGACTTTCACCCAAAAAAAATTGATGAATGAAAATTCTGAATTGAATTCTGGAGTCTACGACCGTTGGGTCCTTTCAGCCAAATTTGATTGAAATCTAGGACTTTCACCCAAAATATTTACGCAACAAAATTCTGAATGGCAGTTCTAAAGCCTATGACCATAGGATTCTTTCACCCCAATTTGGTTGAAATCAGTCAAAATTCTAAGGAGAAGAAGCAATTTGACAATTTCCGGTAAATCTTTAATAAAATCTAAGTTTTTCACCCAAAATATTTACGAATCAAAATTCTGAATGGAGGTTCTATAACCTACCACCATAGTGTCCTTCCAGCCAAATTTGGTTGAAATCGCTCAAAATCCTGAATGGAAGTTATGGAGTAGGGTTGCACGATTATTCACTTTTCATAATCGCGATCATTTAGAAAAAAAAATCGCGATCATACGATTAATCATGAACTATATTAACTACATCAATGCTGCTTAGAGGACGTTATTATGCTACTGCAGATTGTAAGATTATGGGTTAGGCACATGGTGAAGATTTTCGGTTTTATCTTCTTGCTCGAAACGTCACTAACTAATGATCACCGCTACACGGAGAAGACTTATGATGGTAGGTTGCTGCGACAACCTATCTGCTCCGAATAACGGGGATGCGATTACTAGGCTCGCCTCTTCTGATGGTGGTGAAGATATTTTTGATTAGTAATCGGGGCCTATCTGACTTTTGAAGATGCTCAGGTAAGGCAAGGAGTGTGTTCCTTGCTTCTGGAGTATATCACACGAACTCAACTCGGATCTATGCTTGATTAAATACGAGATACTTTATTCGCTACACTACTACTTATTATAACAAAGACGACTTTTACTGTCGTAATATAAAATGATACTTTCTACAATTTATGAAATGATTTACTTTAATTACTTATCTAATGCTACTCTATCAACTTCTATTTCTAACTGAGACGAATTACTCCCAACCTAAATTGATGTGCTATTCGACTATCTAGCTTATTCACGAAGCAAGACTGCTACGGAATCACTGATGGTGAAGATTAAAGATTTAAGAGACAAAGTGCCTCTTATATACAATTTACATTTTACTAACTTCTATACATATTACGATATATAGATCTATATATATCGTAATACATAGCTCCTGTTTCTTTCATCCTTCTAGGTAGTCATAACCACAGCTTGATTGGTCCATACACTCTTGTCCCCCAATCAACATCTGCTTATCTCTTCCTAGAAGTTCGTACCTATTCCTGTTGGTCGTTCTGACCAATCCCTGTTCGCCTATCTCTCGATTTCACTCTGAAACTTAGTTCTTTTTGTTTCTCTGCCACAGAGTCTGACTCGATGCTCATTGATTATGACGTCATCTCGACTAATCAAACTCTGGGCTTCTCTTCTATGGAGATAACCTAAAACAGGGTCAAAGTGGTGTTGGCTGGTTCTGATTTGATGCGATCTGTCAGCTAACTAACAACATTACGGAATGTGTTGTTGTTGCATGCCTCCCTTTGATAGACATATAGTTGATATACAAATTTCGATTGTGTTATTAATTCCTACAGGACGCTACAATGCCTCTGTCCTGTCCCTTGCCTATTGTGGATAAGCCTGTAGGAAACGAACGTTAATAAGCACATGAGCTGTATGATCTCATTGCCAGCTGGTGTTGTTGTACTTGCTTAAGGGAGTCGGAATGCCGACCGTCAACAACTATATGTCAGTCTGTTTCCTATAATTCTCTCGATTCCCATCGATTCGTATCTATTCTTATCACTCTATTATTTACTAAACTAACGGCCTAAATGACTGCTGAATTTCATAAAAGTGTATGCCGATCCCACAGCAACAACTTTTATCTTCAACTATTGACAGACACCATCAATTCAGAACCGTCGGTCTTATTCCAATCTATTCTAATTTCTAACTTATCATGATGAATATACTACTACAGTTTCAATCTGGTTCCTGTTCCATTTCTGCGAAACTTATCCTATTTCCGCGAAACTGTATCCTACTAGCACTGGTCAAAGTCAACCAGTGCATCCTACTACTACGTCTCTAATTGCTACTGCTACTATTCCCTGGTATTTTCAAATATGAGAATTTCACTGAGGTCTTACTTGCAAATATAAGACGTCTACCGGGGTCATGACTTCCCATAAGACAATCCGATATCTACACATGCCCCTCAACCGAAGTTAATTAACCATCTCTTAAGGCCTTAAGACATTGATAATTAACTCGTTGTGCACTATCAACAACAAAACCACACTATACCAGGGCTATCCCGACTTAACAATGCACTCACCAAATAATCTAAAATGATGACACTCACGCTACAAAACAATCAAACTAAATCATAAACAAATAAGATAAACATAAAACAATCAAAACGAATCAGAAATAAAATAAAATAAACATGAAACAATTAAACCGACTCATAAACAAAACGAACATTGTGAAACAATATATCAACCTTAATCCTACATAATAATCATTACAGGTCATGAACAATTCCTAATCATTATAATATAGCAATACTACACTATGGCATAAAACTAGAGTCAGTGTTAAATGTAATATGATGAAGAATCCACGTACTCCATCTCAATGTAAGGAACTGTGAATCCATAAAAGTACAATCAAATAAATATGGCACTATAATGAGTTAGTGCTATAGTGACAAATCCTCATACGAAACACGAATGTTAGGACTGTCAATCACCACGTCTATCCAGTCGTCAGCCGTCGGGTCGATCTCAGTCCTGGTAACAGCGTTAGGCGACGACCCGGCTGACATCCTCAGCGGCTCCGGTAGGGCTGCAGGTCTCCGGGGCCTTAGAGGGTGAATAGTCCGTGGCGCACTTCTCTGGGCCGCATGTGGCTTGCATTTAATCCATAACCACACGCGTGCAAATATACCGCACTTCCACATAATTACCACAATGACGAGCACTACAACGAAGGAGCCGGTAGAATATGACACAAACGACCGTACCCCCATGCCATCGACCATCGCTGGGTCGACCGCAGATAAAGGTGCTAGCGGCACATACTTAGACTTATGCAAATGGTCCCACTTTTGCATACTTAACTGATTAATTATCATTGATTGGTTTAGTACCCCGGCCACATCCAACCGTGGCGTATCAATGGCCAGACTAATTCGAGTGTAAGTCCTACTATAAGACTGTACCGGCTCAAATCGCCAACCCTTGCCACTATAATCACACTCTCCAGACATTAAAGCAAACACACCATTCTTCACTACACACCGGTCTGTCAGTCGTCCGCCGCAGTGTACCTCAACAGTTTCCCCGAACGTTTGCAAAACCACGCCTATTTTCTTGTTGGCAAATACTTTACTAGAGGTTTCGCTGGACTCAGTCAATCTAATATTACAGGTACTATCCGTGGTATTCGTTAGCAGACTAACTATACACGGCACGTGGGTCTTATCGACCCTTAATTGCCCGTGACATACTCGCGGCTTATTCCCTTGGCACTCAGATGGTGTAAAATACCAACCCGTCTTAGTGTCAAGTCCAATACTGGTTCTAGCTATCAATACCTGCATATAGTAACCCCTCGTGACCAATGGTTCGGGCCATGAATGCAACCCATATTCTATGTACTGTCCCCCGTCGATTAAGGGTAAGGTAGCTACATAATGCAGTCTTTCATCGTCCTTCCACAGGGGATATACCACTACGTTCCGGTAGTACCATTGGTAGGGACGGATTAACCGGTTGCCTACGCTGACCTGCTTAGCCACATCGGCCAGGTCCATAGGGCTAAATAATTCTTCTGTCAATCTACCCAGCTCGAGTGAGGCTGTTTGCCTATGGAACTGAGCAGCAGCTTTCTGGTAACTAGTTACCACATCCTCGGCTGCATCGACGAGGTGCCCGAGACGTACTAATGCATACAGTTCTGCTTGACGCGTTGCCTGTACTTTGAAAAGTCAGCTAACATTTCCGGTTAACTCTACCAAACTATCTGCCACACCGTTAATTCTATCCACATTGGTGTCTATTGCCTTAAAAGCAAGTTTCACGTGCGACGCTAACTTGTTAGAGAAATGGACCAATCTGTTTACATTCCTCATCGCTTCCTTCACCACATTCCGGATCGCTTCTATGTCGCCGGATGTAGCAGTCCCGAATAAAGATGACGCTATGTCACCCACAAAATTAAAGAGTCCCCGCTTCCTTCTCCGAAGATTACGTTTCTGCATTGTTTGTTGTGTACCTATGGCAATCTTCCTGATGCCGTCAATCCGACGTTGGAGTCCCATAATGTCGTTGCTGCTTAATGAAGTCTTTTGACTGATATCCGCAACGAGCACACGAATTTTTAACATCTGGTTAAGAAATTCAGCAGGTAAATACGGATGGTCTATGGATACCACCACCGTCCATTCCGCTCGTATTAAGGATATTTCCTGGTGATCGGTTATCATAACACCATTTGGTAATCTATGAATACTAGACTTTCGGCAGACACTATGTACTATACCTACTACTATCACTATCATACCTAACTGTAATGTATACATGATGCTAGACTTAGGCTATGTTACTAGTACCGTGATAAGTCAGAGAGTAAAATTATCTCTGGCCACGTCGCCTTATAACCGCTTCGATACGACCGATGAAATCATCATATCGAGCATGGCCAAACGCGCCAATCCTGAGTCTCTTAGGGTCTGAGTAGACATCATGAGCGAGACTGCGCTTGCGCAGAAAGTAGGGATGAGATGGAAGCGTTTCCATTGGCTCATTGGCAGGCTCGGGTACATCCTCCGAGGTGTCCATCATTACAGTACGAGGAGTCACTTGGGTTTCCATTGGTGACTCATGGTTTCGAATCTGACTCGTACGAGGTTGATCTATATCTATATCAACCCCCTTACCACCCTTGCGCACCCTTGGCTCTTCATCAGAAGCTGGTCGCTTCCTACGAGCTCGCTTACTTGATGTCGCATCGGAGTCGTTTACCGGCAAAGGTTTGGACTCGGGTACTATCACTCGAGGGTGATGGCTAGCTTTCGTACCTTTAGCAGGGTTACGAATAGGGCGTGGTCGGACCCTGTCCCAACACATTTCTGAGTCCACTACACGTATCTTGGATATATTAAGTACGCGCACTTTCCCAGATCTCTGATGTCGGACATGAGCTACAGGACCATTGATCTTAAAGATCTCGTACTCAGGGTCACTGCGAGAGGTCAATTTCATCCTCTCCTCAGCTTTTACGACCACTGAATCGCCCACCTTGAATTCACCAGCGTTTGCACGCTTGTTAATTTGTTCTCGGTGAACTTCTCGAGACTTAGCCGTTTCTCCACGAGCGCGCAGCAAGGCATTATTAAGACATGTAAGTCTTTCGCCAAGATCCTGCGTGGCATCCAGTGGGATGGTTAACGGAAGTCTTGCCCGACGACCATACGTCAGATAAAATGGCGTATATCCAGTCGTGGAGTGACGGGAGCTGCGGTATGCTGTTAAAGCCGCGCCCAATTCGTCCTCCCATGCACGAGATTCATTATTAACACCTTTCTGGATTAGCTCCTTGAGCGTACGATTGAACCTCTCGGTACGTCCATTCGTTTGCGGATGGTATGGACTCGATCTTCTATGATCGATACCGTGTTCCTTAAATCGTTCTTCCAGACTATTCGAACAAAACTCTTTACCCTGATCTGTTATTAAGATTTCAGGGACACCATGACGAGCTACATACTCATTAAAGAACTTGTCTTCCACATTCTGAGATGTCTTGGCAGCAATTGGGTATGCTTCTGCCCATGCAGAACAGTGATCAATTATCGTCATGATATACACATTACCTCTGCTTGACTCTAACAGTGGACCGATCAAATCCATACCAATTATCTGACTCGGATAATTAGCCATGGGCATCTCACTGTATTGAGGTCGTGTAGTGACGGGTCGGTTGACCTGGCACGTTGTACACGTTTCAAGCATACGAACCACATCTTTCCTTAAAGACGTCCACACAAAAGAATCCCTTACCATACCGATGGTCTTTTTCAGACCTTGGTGACCGGCTCTCTCATGAGCCTTCCGGAGCACTTTCTCACGGAACAGGGTAGGTAATACGATTCTGGGGTACTCAGCGTCCAACGCTGAAGGTGTCACCAGGGAATACACAATACCGTTTTTGACCATATACTCCTCCGGTGTGTTCTTGAACAACTCCGGGTATTCCTTGGTCTGCTCGGTACGCAATTCGTCGTAGGGTATGTCATAAACCTCTAGAGGGACATGCGGTAACGCACCTTCGTCTACCTCAGGTATGACATAATCGCCCGTGTCTAACGTGGCGACTTCCACAGGACGACGTAATCTGGACAACATGTCCGCTCGAATATTCTTCGAGCCCTGGATGTACTCAATCTTACATCCGTACTCAGCAATCAGAACTGCCCAGCGCTGCACCTTCGTGTTCTTCACCTCACCCACAAACAAACTCTTGAGGGGTTTGTGGTCGGTGTACACGGTAAACTGCGCGCCAAATAGATATGGGCGGAGCTTCTTCAACGCATAGATCACAGCGTAAGCCTCCTTCTCTATTACGGGCCAATTAAGCTGACTATCTTTAAGAGTAGAGCTTACATATTGAATTACCCGCTCTATACCCTTAGCATCGTCTTGTACCAGTATAGCACCAATAGCATAACTAGACGCGTCAGTGTATAACTTATAAGGGGCGTTTAAATTCGGATATGTGAGAACCGTCTCACTGCACAGCAAGTTCTGTAATTTCTTGAACGCTTGCTGTTCATCCTTACCCCACTCAAAACGCTTATATTTCTTTGTTAACTCTATTAAAGGCTTGGCAATTTCGGCATAGCCTTGCACACAGGATCTGTAATATCCGGTAGCTCCAAGGAAACTTCTTACTTCACCCACATCACGTGGTGGTGACATTTCCCTAATGACCTTGACCTTCTGAGCCTGAGGAGCTACTCCTTGTGCAGAAATGCGATATCCTAACAAGTCCACAGACTTACTGGCGAAATCACACTTCTTTTTCTTCACTTGTAAGTTATACTCTCTAATCTTGCGCATGACATTACGCAAATGATGTGCATGTTCTGTCGGATTTCGTGAATATACGACTATATCGTCGACAAAAACGTGCACATATTTTCCTACAAATTCCCGGAAAATGTCATTCATCGCCCTTTGAAATACGGCACCTGAGTTGCAAAAACCGAACGGCATACGAATCCATTCGTACAAACCTTCGCTGCAGACGAACGCCGTCTTCTCTATGTCTTGGCTGGCCATTGGTATCTGCCAATATCCAGACTTCAAGTCCATAGTAGAAAACATCGTTGCGCCCCGCATCGAATCAAAAATATCAGAGATATTCGGTAGCGGGTAACTGTCCTTACGGCATACCGAATTCAATTTCCTATAGTCAATACAAAACCGTGTGTCACCGTCCTTCTTAGGAACCAAAGTAATGGGCGACGCCCACGGGGATGACGATGGTCTTATGACGCCCGCATCCAGCATTTCTTTTACTTGGTTCTTGACCACATATTGCTTGGTTAGCGGTAGACGGTAGGCCTTCTGCCTTATAGGATAAGCATCTCCTGTCGGTACCGTACATTTCACTTTGGGGACCAATCCTAAAGTGTTTGGACGAGCCGTATCAAAGATATCCGCAAAGTCATCTATAACTTTGTCGATATCTTTATATCCGGTCGTTTCTTTACAACTAGCATATACATATTTCGCCTGTTCCCTATAGGGATACCTAAAGGGATATACCTGACCAAACCATACTACTTCTTTGGTCCGATAGTCAATCTTTGCATTTCCCAAGTGCAAAGCATCCGCTCCAATCAAACATTCATGCCTCATACTCGCCACTACCGTACTCGGAATAGGCCGGGCATTTTCAAATTTGATTTGGGTTTCTCCCAAAAGTTCTATTGGGGCCCCATTTACTGCTAAGAGCGTTCTTGCTCTTTTTAACGGCCTAGCATCTAACATGCTACGCCAAATATCCTTTCGAATTAAGGATGTGCTAGCACCTGTATCTATCAACGCATGCAGGTACTCACCCTTCTTCACAAGACCGTTTCTTTCTAATCTCAGACGGATCAGAAACCGCTCGGTCGGTGGCCTCACCAACGGTTTCCTCCGTCGCCATTTACCGGACTCCTTCGTCCGCTAACTACTTCCGCGTAGGAACTCCGCTGGCCAGATGCACTGTCCATGCCGTATGAATACCGGCCGTAGGCATCTGTCCCTTCGCCCGTTAAGACGAATCCCTCCGGGTCCTCGTACTCGTCACGATCTCGCATCCCGTTGGCAATGTCTCTTCTTACATTTCGGGAACACGAACGGGGTGTGGTCGATTGTTGACCACCCACTTCGTCAATGTCCATGTCCATGTCCATGGCTACATCCTCGGTCCGGGGACGCTTGGTCGCGCGTTGATGATTCGGGCTTGAGCGGGACGTCTGCATGGGACCAGTGGTGGGACAATCACGGATAAAATGTCCGTCCCTCCCACATCCGAAACACGTTACGGTATTAGGGTTGCCTTTCCGTTTGGCAAACGTGTAACAGTCCTGGGCAACGTGCCCCTCCTTACCACAGTTGAAACATGTCATCGGTGGTCGCTGTCCTCGGGGTTGTGGTCGTGGCACAGTTTGCACCCGAGTTCTCCCTTGAGGAGGCTGTAGGGGCTGCGGGCAGTCACTCTTGTAGTGGCCGATTCGCCCACAATTAAAACATGTTACGTCTCGTTTCCCACTACGTCGTGGTTCTGAACTTCTGGCGTTAACTTGGCAGTCCCGGGCCATGTGTCCGGTTTTACCGCAGTTGAAGCATTTGACGGGAGGACGCTGTACTTTCTGTTGTTTAGCGGTTCTGGCTGGTGGCGTTTTTCGTGCTGCTGATTGTCGCGGCGCCTTGGCTTCCTCTTTTAACTCGCCTATGATGCCGCATAATTTTTCGATCATGCGACTTTGTTGCGCCATCTGCCTTTTCAACGCGTTTACCACTTGCCAGATCCCTTTTTCTTCTTCCGGTTCTAACGCATCGATCTCCATGTTCTCCTCTTGCCGTCCGCTGATCTTCATCGCCTTCAATAGGTCATTGCAGACCTCTTCTTCTTCTGCAATTTCGATCGCTCTGTTCAGGGTAGCTGCCTTCTTTCGCACTATTCTTCTGCTTAGTCCTTGGTCGTTCAGGGCCTTCAAGTATATGCCCATGACGGTCCTGCGATTATCGTCGTTCTCTACAGGGTAGGCTCGTCTCGCTAGCTCGCGGTACCTCCGGTTGAAGGTAATGATTGTTTCGCTTCGCCGCTGGCGGACCCCGTCCAAATCATACTTAACCCTTTCGTCCTCATTGGCTGAAATAAAGTTGAGGGTTATATAATTCTTTAGGTCCTCAAAGGTCACGTCCTCTCTGACCTTGCCTACCAAGTAGCCATCTATGGCTCGCGCTAACTGTCCTCGGGCAGCTCGTGTTATTATATAGGCGGGTACCCCACCTAGTCTACCCTCGTTAGCTACCCATGCCCGACTGGTTTCATCCAGAAACGTCCGCACTTGTTCGGGTATTAACCCATCGCACGGCTGGATTCGTTGTATTGTTTCTCGGATCTCTTGGCGGTAGACCCGCTCTGTTTCCCTCCGGTTGCTGCTATCGACGATCGTGTCGGCCATGGCAGATCCCATGGCTTGCATCGCCGCCACCGTCTCGGGTCGTAATTCTTGACGGACGGGTATATCCTGCGAGGGCAGTCCTGGTTCGGTTGGTCTACGGGGAGAAGCCATGTGTAATCGGCCTAATGGTAGTACAGGCAGATTATTGCTTTTTGTAACCTGGGTTGTTCAGGGCAGGTAATGTCAGTAGTTATCTTTACCAATGAGTTTTCGCGATACTCGCGGTGCTGGACCACCTTGGTGCTCTCCGCCTGTCTCGCGGCCGTTATGAATACTTGAAGGTGGTCGGCCACGTCTTTCAAAACTTGCTGGGTCGGGTTGTCTACTTGGGCTTGGGCCATACGTCTTACTACTTACAGTTTTTGTGTGTCCTTATATACTCTCAATCCTGGCAGGCTCGCCACTGAAGATTTTCGGTTCTTATCTTCTTACTCGAAACGTCACTAACTAATGATCACCGCTACACGGAGAAGACTTATGATGGTAGGTTGCTGCGACAACCTATCTGCTCCGAATAACGGGGATGCGATTACTAGGCTCGCCTCTTCTGATGGTGGTGAAGATATTTTTGATTAGTAATCGGGGCCTATCTGACTTTTGAAGATGCTCAGGTAAGGCAAGGAGTGTGTTCCTTGCTTCTGGAGTATATTACACGAACTCAACTCGGATCTATGCTTGATTAAATACGAGATACTTTATTCGCTACACTACTACTGATTATAACAAAGACGACTTTTACTGTCGTAATATAAAATGATACTTTCTACAATTTATGAAATGATTTATTTTAATTACTTATCTAATGCTACTCTATCAATCCTATTTCTAACTGAGACGAATTACTCCCAACCTAAATTGATGTGCTATTCGACTATCTAGCTTATTCACGAAGCAAGACTGCTACGGAATCACTGATGGTGAAGATTAAAGATTTAAGAGACAAAGTGCCTCTTATATACAATTTACATTTTACTAACTTCTATACATATTACGATATATAGATCTATATATATCGTAATACATAGTTCCTGTTTCTTTCATCCTTCTAGGTAGCTATAACCACAGCTTGATTGGTCCACACACTCTTGTCCTCCAATCAACATCTGCTTATCTCTTCCTAGAAGTTCGTACCTATTCCTGTTGGTCGTTCTGACCAATCCCTGTTCGCCTATCTCTCGATTTCACTCTGAAACTTAGTTCTTTTTGTTTCTCTGCCACAGAGTCTGACTCGATGCTCATTGATTATGACGTCATCTCGACTAATCAAACTCTGGGCTTCTCTTCTATGGAGATAACTTAAAACAGGGTCAAAGTGGTGTTGGCTGGTTCTGATTTGATGCGATCTGTCAGCTAACTAACAACATTACGGAATGTGTTGTTGTTGCATGCCTCCCTTTGATAGACATATAGTTGATATACAAATTTCGATTGTGTTATTAATTCCTACAGGACGCTACAATGCCTCTGTCCTGTCCCTTGCCTATTGTGGATAAGCCTGTAGGAAACGAACGTTAATAAGCACATGAGCTGTATGATCTCATTGCCAGCTGGTGTTGTTGTACTTGCTTAAGGGAGTCGGAATGCCGACCGTCAACAACTACATGTCAGTCTGTTTCCTATAATTCTCTCGATTCCCATCAATTCGTATCTATTCTTATCACTCTATTATTTACTAAACTAACGGCCTAAATGACTGCTGAATTTCATAAAAGTGTATGCCGATCCCACAGCAACAACTTTTATCTTCAACTATTGACAGACACCATCAATTCAGAACCGTCGGTCTTATTCCAATCTATTCTAATTTCTAACTTATCATGATGAATATACTACTACAGTTTCAATCTGGTTCCTGTTCCATTTCTGCGAAACTCATCCTATTTCCGCGAAACTGTATCCTACTAGCACTGGTCAAAGTCAACCAGTGCATCCTACTACTACGTCTCTAATTGCTACTGCTACTATTCCCTGGTATTTTCAAATATGAGAATTTCACTGAGGTCTTACTTGCAAATATAAGACGTCTACCGGGGTCATGACTTCCCATAAGACAATCCGATATCTACAATGGGTATACATACATGGACAGAATACGCCAGTTGCTGATTGCAAACAAAAGAATGTATCAAGACTTTTCTAGACGGAAAACGGAAGATACCATATTTCGTTTAATTATAGCCTATGCTCTAATAGAAGCCCACCCCCTAACTTTGACATATGAGCTCCAATGTTTCTTAGTAGTTTCAAAATGGCAAAACTCTGTATTAGAAGCCCACCCCCTAACTCAGCAGATTGCATAGGAAAATTTGTAAGAATAGCGTGTATGATAATAACAAGTGTCTCACAGGGTGTGTCTACTTCAGACCGATCTCTGCCCTGATACATTTCCGGCCCCTCTGGAAGTCAATACAGGCCTCGGATTTGTAAATCTCGACCACCGATTAGATTAATACTAATAGTAGGCCACGTAGGACTGGCGGTATGATCAGCGAAAGAAAAGAAGAAGTAGGCCACGTATGTTCAAGATATAATAGTTTATTCCACACTTTTGTAGTTAATATGCGCTTAAAACAGTCTTGGCGTGATTAAATAGCTTCCTTATAAATATATTTTAAGACCAAATTTATGTACCAAACAAGTACGGGAGAAAATGTGCATCAATTTTGTAATGCCGATCAACATTAAATGATCCAAATTGAATTATTACGAATGACAATATAGCAGGGTTCTTAAGTTGGCGAGCCAGCGGCTCTTTTACGATGGGAGGCGGCGTGTTCTCGCGAGATATTATACGCTAATGGGAGTTTATCAAACGGTTACCCGTTATTCTGATCAGTATAATACTCAGTTCCTATCACGCAATGATAATATATAGACGTTCCCGAGTTCCGAGTCCCCAATTCCAGAATATTTATATCCGAGTACTCGCTCTAAAATAAACTCTTCAATTGGAGGCGAATCACGTGATTTGTATTTTTTTCGCGACGCCATTTTATATCAAATTGTGGATTAATTTTGATGTAATAAACGACCTTTATTAAAGGATACGCAATATTTAGGCGCTCAAATCAAATAAGTTCACTTCCCACTTGATGTTTTGAGGTATACATTAAACATAGGCATAGGTGGTGGACATTTTGAAGGGAGAAAATACGTTGAATTTACGTGGTAGAGTTTTAGAACTTTTTTGGGGAAAACCGTTAGCGCATAACTATTCAGAGAATGGGGAACGCGGGATAAGCGTGTGTGATTACAACAACAATGACAAATAGCGACCAAGTGAACAATCTTTACTCATCTAAAACTAATCATGAGTCAATACAAACAAATCAGTTATTTATTTAGTTTATTTAATCATTCACACATTCGGCTGATAGCCGGATGTTTGTTTCCATGATTGGTAATGCGAGCAGAGTTTCACAAGCGTAAAAGTCGTGACAAAAATTTCAACATGTCGATTATACGATTATTTAATTTTATAATCGTCCACGATCATTTTGAATTATATAATCGCGATTAATCGAATAATCGAAAAACCATATTATGGAGCCTATGACCATCCGGTTTTTTCAGCCAAATTTGGTTGAAATCGGTCAAGTGGTTAATGATGAGTAGTGTTTTAAATCAAAGGCTGACGCGGACAATGGACGGATGATGGATGACGGATGGTCGCCATGGCATAAACTCACTTGGAGGGTCAGGTGAGCTAAAAGTGGATCATTCGTTACCAACGGAACTAGGAGACACTAAGTCTCCACTACAACTAGATATTTCTAAGGAGATATACGACCTGATTCTCAGATGCGCTATCCATTAGTAATCCAATTAATAGGCGAATCGCGAAAATCTAGGACACAGACTATCACAAATTAAGTAAAACTTTGAAAATTTGATCAAATTCACAATGGCATCACTCTTGCTTGGCAGTTCATAGTAATGGGTATCTGGTTGTTTGGCCGAGTATCCAGTTCCAGGAACTGGTGAGAGTTTATGTAAAAGTCTTACAGCACAACCTCTAATGTGGTTGCTATCATAAGTAATGTAATGGTACATATTGATCGATGGAGAAAGTACCTCTGCATAGTATAATTAACACTGCAGGTAAAAAAAATTTTGGATATATGGTGAGCCATTGTTGAAAAATAATGGTCCATAAAAACGTGAAAAAAGCATGAAAAATTCCCCAATACGAAATTGGTACATTTAATGATAGTACATGGGTGTATAAAACTGCTATAAAAATTTCTTGATATCTTGTGAGACACTGTTGAAAAAGAATGGTCCCTAAAACAAGAGGCCTAAGGGACCTGTATCGCTCACCTGGAACATAGGCATTTCAACTAGAAAGGTCATCAGCTATAAGTAGAACTCTCAGGAGTGGAGCGGAACTGTAACAAGAACACAGTGGTCACGTTTCTTTATGCGTCAATTTCTCTTGAACAAACTTTAATGCCCCTTAGTCCTTAATCATATATCGCAAATTTCGGCCTGATCCATACAGCGGTTATGGAGGTCATTTTTGCGAAAACTATGTCATCCAAAATGGCTGCTGAATCATATAGTCAATCAAGTTCTCTTGAACAAACATGGCTTACCTCGTGCCCTAGATGATATTTCATGAGTTTTGAATCGATTCCCCAAACGGTTTCAGAGATTTTTAAAAACGTTTCTAAAATTGGCCGAAATCCAAGATGGCCACTGGCCAAATTGGCTGATCGGCTTCATTTGAACAAATTCGGATCTCTATGCCGTAAGGATGCTTCCTGCCAAATATAACTGAAATCGGCCCTGTGGTTCTTGAGAAGTTGTTTAAAGAAAAAGTTCTCTGAGGCTATGGTTGAATGCAAAGAACTACACATTCCTCAGTATACCGCATTTCTTGATACGCAAAAAGCATTTAATGTTGTGGACCACAAATCTCTTAAATGTAAGCTCTATGAACAATAAATCAACTTCCACTTGATCCACATAACTGACAGCCTTTACTCTGATCTAACTGCAAGGGTAAAATGGAAACAATTGTTAAGTCATTCATTTCCAATCCTTCAAGGAGGCAGACAAGGTGGAATTCTTTGCACAGGGCTATACAAGTTGTATATCAACATTCAACAACCTACTACAACAACTTGAAAAAGCGCAACTGGGATCATTCATCGGAACACAATATGTAGGATGCCCAACTGTTCCTGATGATCTAAACCTCATAAACAAATCGCAACAAGAACTTCAGTAGATACTTGACATAACGTATCAATATTCAGCTCGTGAACGATACATAATTTATCCAGAGTTCAAGTCAACTATTCTCATTAATTCCATTCCCAAAAGAGCGTCAGCAGAGATACCATCATGGCATCTCGGCAAAACTCTAGTATCAGTATCTCCAATGGCTACACATATGGGATTGACCCGCACTGTCTCTCATGAATCAAAAGTAAATGTGAAAGAATGGGGATCGTGTGCTAGAACTCTTTACAGACTAACTGGAACTGGTCTTCATGAAACAAATGGGTTATCACCTCGAACATGCTATTTATCACATGTTAATACTGTACGTAATTTTTTGCCTCTTGTATGGATTGGAGATATTTGTTCTCAACAAACAACAGCTAGAAAGTCTCGAAAAGTTCTTTATTGACACTCTTTGAAAGATTCAGGCCCTTCCAGTCCATACTGCTAAATATGCTGTCTATCTACTACTCGGTGCTAGACTGCTAACAGTTGAACTTCATACACGACAACTCTCACTATTGGGAAGAATTCGTATAAGCAATGTCAATGAAATTATCAATAATATCCTAGTACAACAAACAGCATTGAAAGACAAGAATTCCACGAATTGGATCATACATGTTACTAAAGTTGAAAACACTATAGATAAATTTATTTATAATGTTTTAACCAGATTTCGTGGCAATTCGAAATCCCACCGTAAGCCTATGGGAGGGGGTGAGAATCAAAATATAGCCAAATTATCTATGTTTTCAATGTCTACAGCATTTTAATAAGTACGGCAATACTTCTATGTTGCTTTTTTCGCCATACGAAGAAAGCGGAAAACTTAACTAACTGAAATAAATGCGAGTTACCACTTTTCGTGAGGGGTAAGAATAAGGATATAGGCGATAATTTTATTTTGTAAAGTATTAAATCTGGTTTAAAATGGAAATAAGGATTGTTATGCACACCGTAAAACATTAAAATTGTTTTAATTTTTACCACATATAGAAATTATGGCCGTATTTGGATTGAGCATGTGCGTGTAAAAAATCAATCTAGATTTGAAAACAATATAAGCACCCCATGCCATTTCGGCGCATCTGTAAAGAAAAAATTTATGTTGTGTTGGTGAAATTAACGTACCGTTGTTTGACAGCAACTGACATGTATCATCTGCTGTGAAAACGAGACCAGTTTGTTTCTTTACCAGTTATGAACATTTTTATGGACCCTCAAAAAAGCAATAGTGAACAGGGTTGGGGTCAATTCCGATTGGATCAGTCAATTCCAATTCAATTCCGGAATTGGAATTGATAAATCTGAGGACTTCGGAATTGGAATTGATAAATTTTGAGATACTGGAATTGGAATTGATAATTTGAATTGACCATAACAGATAAATTCCAATTTAATTCCAATCAATTCCAGTCATAATTTGTGATAGATTTACTGAACATTGTTGGTTATAAAATGTACAGGTAATATCTGTATTATACGCTGATCTTTATATACCCTTAATGCATTTCATCCTAAATGATCTATATGATACCATTTACCACATTTCATTCTATATGCAGGTTGATGATATTTATTATGCCAGCTGTTATTAGATGCTTTATTCTAAAATTAATTTAACTAAATACTTTTGTGTCCTAAGGCTGCACCCGTTTCTATTAAAATTGATTTTAACAACTTAGTTATATGTTTGGTTTGAAGACTAAGATTTGAGATACTGATAATTCTTTGATGAACAAGTTAGCCCTTAACCCTTTAACACCTAAGCCGGCCAACACACCTTCAGCAATGACTTTCAGAAATGTGCATTGACAGGCCAATAGAAGACTATTTTTTAAAATTTACCACTGGAGTAGCTAGCTGGATAACTCTGCCAGTAATTCCAGTGGTAATTTTTCAAAAATAACCTCTCGCTCTCTGAATTGACAAAATAAAGATCTGATGAATGCAATGAACTTTAATACAATATTGAATTAACTCAATTCTCCTTGACCAGTAACCAATTAAGCCTTTTATCCTATGTGAGCATTGTACCTCCTTTATTCAATCAAAGCTGTTGATCTTGAACTTATTTCATTCTGCATTCCCTGGAAACAGGTTTTCATCTCTATGAAATCATGCCATCTTTAAAATCATACAAATTAGTTAAAATGATTTCAAATCTTTAAGCTAGAACAAACATAACCAAATTGCGTTAAAATTATTCATCAAGATGTTAGCAATAGTGTTCAGTAAAGTAATAACTATCATCTGCATGGAATGAAATGGGTGAAGACAGCAGTACATTACATTGCCCTGTAATTATACCCTCCTACATAACAAAGGAATCATTGAACACAACCCCTCCCCCACCCCCCTCAGTAAAATGTCTCATCTTTTAAAACACAGACACATGGACTAGAGGTGTTATTCAAACTCTACATACATGTGCTCAGTACTCTCACTCAGTACTGTACTATATACATTGTATTCTAATACTTTTTAACGCAACATTTAAATAGCAAGGTTTACATGTATCTACAATAATTAGACAGTGCAAATGAACATTTGCTAATGATAAATCTAGTTTTTCTTGGCCAATCTTGAGCATTAAATGGGTAAAATATAACAACGTCGATCTCAAAGTAAATATTGGTATGGAATTGGAATTGATCAAATAGAACTGGAATTGGAATTTCATTTTTGTGGGTGGAATTGGAATTGATAAAAATGAAATGGTGGAAACGAAATTGGAATTGATGAAATGAATTGAGATGGAATTGGAATTGATAAAATGGAATTGACCCCCATCCCTGAATTAGTGAAAACACATGTTTTTCACACGTCAAATAAAAAGATAGGTAAAATAATTACTTATTTCTGCTGGGTTTTGCTAATATCGTCAAATGTTATGTAAAAATGCTGTATCTATTGAAATAAACAGGTTTTGATGATGTCACCAAGACAACAAGTGTGGAAGAACACTAAAAGGAACAATTGTTAGAAACATAACCCTGTTAGAAACAGGTTACCCTGATCATAAATACGTTGACTTTCTGGACGTTTTTATGTTGCGTTATAACCATTTAAATATTCTGATGTTAATTTCGGACTGTTAACCACATTACCTGGTTGCTCCTATAAAGAGGAGGTTTATTTATACAACAACAACAATGGTAGGTAAAATAATTACTTATTTCTGCAGCATTTTGATCATATCTTCAAATGGTATGTATAAATGATGTACCTATTGAAATAAACATGTTTTGGTGATGTCACCAAAACAACGCCTGCGTGAGAACGTAAATAGGAGCAATTATTAGAAATAGAACCCTGTTAGAAACAGGTGCCCTGACCATGCATCCTGGGTCAAGTTCAACTCGCTAACTATTCTATAGTCAGTTTCATGGTTTACTGAACATGCGCAGTCGCTATGACACGCCAAACACTGAATAGTTAACTATGATTCGTTGGTATCCGTTTCCCGATTGAATTACTATTGCAGAAGATTTGGTGGCGGGTACCAGTCTCCATTAACCCTTTCTGTCATCTGTTTTGATGAGCTACAAAAATGGGTTATTTTTGTCCACTAAGATGTTAAAAAGCGTCCATATGACATAAAGTGGGAATGAATAGGGGCTTGGAAACATTGCTATACAGTGGGAAAGCATAATTTCATCAAACCTAAGTTATTTAATGACATATTTACACTTTTATATGCATTTATTCCTCATTCCTGGCAAGCGATCAGTCACTCAGTGTCCGCATTTTTGAAATTTACGTAAATTTTGCACTAACCATCTGAACCGAGCTTGGGTGACTATAGTTGACTAGCTAGTTAACTATTTGAAGCTCGAATGATATTCTAGCTAACTATGGTTAGGAGTCGAACTTGACCCTATTCATGATCAGGATATACGAAAATAGGCGACATATTTTTATGGTCTATTGCGATATTGTAATACCTACTCCATAAATGATATGTACTAGAAAGAAACACGATATAGCCAAAAACTTTATTTCTGCAATTCTTCACATAGATATTTAGTAGGCTAATAAAACACACAAATATGTTATTAACGAAAACAGGTAACTTTTATTTTCTTATTGTATTGTATATCCCGCCTCTCCGCATCTCAGCCTTACAAGAGGCCCTCAAATGTTGGGTGATTTGAGTAGGCTATTCCATCCGTGATGTTAAATCCGGCTACGTCATGCCACCTGTTAAATCTGGCTACGTCATGCCACCTGTACTTCTACTAGTGTACACATGGAAAATCTCCAGTGTGACGTCATACGAATGGCTGTCTGATATTTTCCTCTGCTTCTTGGCATCAAATAAATAAATTTCTATGGATGACTGGAGTAAATAAATGAACTTAAAGTGAGTAGTAATAACATACATATGACAGTCTATAACTGGTGAATATAATATTCAACTTACGGCGCGATATAGAGCTATATAAGACAAGTCTATGGATTCGAAAACTGGTGCCAGTAAGAAGAGTCCCAAGGAGGACGGTAGGAGGAAAAGGACGGGATCAAAGGGAAAAGTGATACTTCACGAAGTCATTGAGGCCAACGAAAGCATATGTAGTGATGAAGAACGAGATGACTCTCAACTACCAAGCGAGCAAAAGGTACTTAGATGTGAAATATATGATGCGCTAACTGAAAACCATGAACTTCTGGACATCATTGTTGAATATGTAGCCAAGGCCATAGTAGACAAAATGACCGATCCTGCTGATGAATTCATTAAAAACATTGCAAAAACTATGGCATGTGACCAATAATTTATGGACTCAGTTCAACAACAAATATACACGGGCATAAATATGGATATTGACAATAAAATTAAGCCACTTCATGAAGAAATAGCTAAGCTGAGAGCAGAAAATGTGAATCTGGTAAAGGAAAATGAACGAATGAAATACAAACTTGACCAGCATGAACAGTATAGCAAAAGGAACTGTTTGCTTCTACACGGTGTATAAGAAACCCCAAATGAGAATACAGATAATGTGGTGATAAATGTGATTAATGAGAAACTTGGGATATGAATTGATCGAGCGAACACCTGTTGCAGTCATAGAATCAGGCATAAACGCATAGGCACACAAGCCACTGCAGATGGTCGCATTAAATCAAGGACAATCATCTTTTGTCTCATGGCTTATTAACACTTGGCACCATATCTTTAGAACCAAAAGAAAGTTTAAAGGTAGCAACATTGTGTTGACTGAAAGTCTGACAAAGAACAGGTTAGATCTCCTGAAGCGAAGGCAACAGCATGAAGATGTTAAATCAGCATGGACAATGGATGGCGAACCCTTTGTCAAACGAAGAATGACAGAAAGATGATAGTTGATGTAGCTGAACATCTTAACAAGCTGAAATAAGCAAATTAAGGACATTATTACATGAAACCTAACCAATGAAAAACAATATATGTATTGCATCTAATTAAATCTAAGCTAAGCAAGAGACTACAAAACAATGATTAACCCTTTCTGTTTATTTGTGTCAATGTATCTTCTTTCACTTTAGCCTTTAATGGTCAACATTTTTGCAAGAAAGTTGTTGGAGCTTTATTTAGCAGTGTACATCCAGGCAGGGAGAAGACTGTTTCTTGAGGTTTTACCACTGGAGTGACTTATTCGATTACCGATCCAATTACTGCGGTGATAAGTTTTTCAGGAATTGTCTTCTGCTGGCCTGCAAATGAACATCCGTGCAGACTACTGCAGGGACAGTTTTGACCCGCTTGACTTAAGTTGACAAATGAGGGGGTAACTAGGGAAACCAGTAACTCAAGTGGAATTTTCTAGGAACTGGACCATATTGTGAGATCTCATGCAACAGGACACCACCACATTGGGATGGCCCAAACGTGCCAAAAACGAACATTCGTCTTGAAATTAAATTTCATGTAAAGTGGAGGATCGTGTCTACCTCGCCAACTCAGCCACCAAGGTTGGCATATCTTGAAAGTTAAATTGACTTCGGAATAGTGCATTTGACATCATGGGATGATTGTCCGATGCCCTATATCGGCTCAAATGTAGACGCAATGAAGTGGTCATATACCATGATCAACTGAAACTTTGCACTGACAGGGGTATCCCTATTTGGCTGCAACAGGCAAGACAATCAATCCTGGCTCAAGATGTGGATGAGCAGTTTTCGGTGCTGTTGGATGCTGGTCCTACTTTTGAGAATCCAAATCTACAGGTTGAATTCAATGTTCACTCTCTCTCTCTCTCTCTCTCTCTCTCTCTCTCTCTCTCTCTCTCTCTCTCTCTCTCTCTCTCTCTCTCTCTCTCTCTCTATATATATATATATATATATATATATATATCTCTCTCTCTCTCTCTCTCTCTCTCTCTCTCTCTCTCTCTCTCTCTCTGTCTTGTCTCTCTGAAGCTTGGCCACGCTGACTCTTATATAGAAAGAATTATGTATAGATATAGATGTATATATTTATCTCATGGGAAGGATAGTTTTCAATCTGGTATAATAATAATAATAATAATAATAATAATAATAATAATAATAATAATAATAATAATCTTTATTTATAGAAGGTAACATAGTCAGTTACAATAACTGGTCTCCCCTAGGGCCTTCTGTTGCTGGATATCTATTATACATAATATATACATGTATATACAATATTAAAGTACATATTTACATATTTACAAATATGTTAAACGTTGTTGTTATTTTTATTGTTTACAATTTTCTATATTTGGTGACACTTAGCTTTAATTGATCATGATAACTGGTATTCATTTGAAGGATAGTACCACTGAAAAGTATTGCCGTCAAAGAGTCAACAATAGTTTCTAGCAGTAAGTCTAAGACATTTACACCAATCCAACAAATCATTAAATATTCTGTGTCCTAAAAATTAGTGTTCATCAGGGTCGGTTAAGTTTGCATTTGAAACCCATCAGTGATTAGTGATAAGTTTATTCCAAAGATGTGGACCTGAATATGAAACACTATTTTTTGTATATCTCTTTATTGCATCTCGGAATGTGGAGCAGGTTTGTAGGTGTGGATCTGAGTGACCGTGTGTGTACATCTTTTGTAAGTGTAACTGCGTTTGTTATGTGGTCTAGAGCCAGATTATGTATTGCCTTGTATACAAGAATGAGCTTTTGGAATGTACTTCTCTCAGATACAGTATGCCAGCCAAGTTGTTTGAAGAGGACATGTGAGGGTGATCATCGCGGCATGTCTAAAATAATTCGCGCAGCACGTCTTTGTCATTTTACAAGGCGGAATAAGGTTTTATCATTTGCATTTCCCCAGATGCTACAACAATAATCAATATGAGGAAGGATATTAGAATTATAGAATAATTTTTGTGCATCATTATTCAGACAGGATTTTATGCGCTGAAGAGTATTTAAATGCTGTGCTATTTCCCTGCTAATGTGTTCAATGTGTTTTCCCATGGCAAATGCCTATCTATAAATATTCCTAATAATTTCTCATCATTCGTGTACTTGATGTGTTGGCCATTTATTGCAAGTTGTCTGCCCTGAGATTTTCCAGTTTGCTTAGGTTTTTTTGCTTTGTTCCAATTAGCATATATTTTGTCTTTACTACGTTTATTGGCATGCAATTTGAGTGGCACCAGTCACTGACAGATTTCAAATTACATAGTAGCTAATCTTCAATATCTTTAACTTGTTTGGATGCTGTATACAGGGTTGTGTCATCTGACTACATCTCAATGTGCGATTGTTGGATATTGAGTACAACATCATTTACAAATAATATAGATAGAAATGGTCCTAACACTGATCCCTGAGGCACACCTGATATAATAGTGGCACTATTCGACAGTGTGTTTGAATTCAATTTAATAAATTGCTTTCACTTATGCAAATAAGATTTCATCCACGCAAGTGCTCTTTCACTCAAACCATATATTTCAAGTTTCTTAATTAATAAATCATGATTAACTATGTCGAACGCCTTTTTCAGATCAACAAGGACGACACCTACTATTTCATCATTATCTATGGCTTTAAGCCAATCATCTGTTAATTTTGTTAAAAGGGTTTGACTAGAATGTCGGGGTCTAAAGCCAGATTGATTTTCACAGAGGAGTTGGTGTTCCTGAATATACCTGTAAAGATGACTGTGGACGTGTCTCTCAAGAATTTTAGATACTACAGGCAAGATAGATATTGGTCTGTAATTATCAGCACTTGTGGTTGATACAGATTTAAAGATTGGTGCAACCCTAGCCATTTCCCATGCATCCGGAAATCTACAAGTTGTAATACTTAGATTTATAATTTTTGTGAGATGAGCAGCGACCGTTGGTGTTGCTATTTTTAGCATTCTAATACTGATATCATCCATTCCCGTAGCTTTATTTTTTCCTCATTCGCATAAGTTGACTTTCCACATATGGTTGATTAACAAGTGGGATGTTAAATATGCTGTTTATAGGCAATCTGCTTTCAACAAAACCTTGTTATTTTGCAAGGTCCGGTACAGCATTTTTGTCCAACATGATTACATCACAAATCGAGGTAAAATATGTATTGAGAAAATTGTCGATAGACTCAGTTAGATCTCCGCTGTCTGTTGTTATAATTGATGGTGACCTCGGCATGAGGTTTGGAGTTAGAACAGTTAAACTTTTCCATATTGAATTTTTATCATTTTGGTACATCTTAATCATGTTTGAATAGTGTTCACGCTTTGATTAGTGTATTTACCTTGTTTCGCCATATCTTATAATTTCCTGGGTCATTTACATTCTTATTATAATCGGGTAATTTTCTTGCAGCAGTTATTTTATGATTATTCCATTTAGGCTGCTTCACATGTTTAATTCTATGCTCCTTAATAGGTGCATGTTTATCAATAATTTCTTTAAATAATGTTTGTCATGCATCAAGTAAGGCATTTGTATCTGAAATTACATTCATGAATTGCGAGTCAGACTGGCTAATATCATTCAAAGATGTCTGGATGTTGAATCTCTTCATGCACCTGTATTTTATGCTTGTGTGACAGTTCTTTGTTATTGAATTACAGTTTAAACGTCTTGACATAAGAACAGGAAAATGGTCACTCATGCCTAGTGAGCTCACAGCTACTCTAGAAACACTGTCCGGATGATTAGTGATCAATTACTGTAGCAGTCTTAGCTGTTAGCCGTGTTACCTGTGGTATTTTTTGCATGGTTTGGGACTGCTCTAGGGGCTTTTCTGTGGATTCCAGTCCGTTTTGGAGCTTGGATACACTGGTTTCTAGAGATAGACCCCATTATATCGGGAGCACACTTTCATGGGGGAAGTATGTCCTAATCCAAGGTTGCGTGGAGACAACATTCATGAAAGGTATCAAGCAAATGGTTGATTTAATGAGGTGTTTCAAAAATAAATATTTTTCCGCACAAACCTTCCACTATAGTAACATTACCTGTATGGTCTTAGCCATAGATCATTTTCTGATATTGTTTTTCTGTGTCTATAAGCTGTTGTTGAACTGTTCTTAATGCCTTAATTTAATGTTGCTTTGAATGGGATGGTCTATCATATTGGCTCTTCATAAAATATTTTAGTCTTGTGGGTGCAGATGTTTTATACTCTTGCTCCCCAGTTGGATAATTCTCAAGACATACTCCTATGTACAGTTAGATGAATATATACCAACATATTTCTGCATATAAATGTATATAAATGTTTGCGAACTGCACGAGCAAAACATGTGCTTTCAAAGCTGTAAAATAAATAAATCAATGCTTTCAAAGCTGGAAAAATGATCTCCATGGGGCTCGTGAGGAACCTCTAAATATGCAAAACTCCCGTTTGACTCTAGTGGTGTTTGCCATATGAGGAAAGTTTCAACTGTTTTATTCCTTTCCTCTATCCTACCTTCCGTAAACCTGCACTCTCCAGTTTTTCATAAGTGGCCTCCGCCTGTTAAAAAATAGTGCTTCCGTACTTGTGAAAATAACATTGCGGGGAGGAGTATGGTACTGCTGCGCCACCATGCTACACTCATATCCGAGTGTCGGCGAGAACTGCTGGAAATAACTGAGTGCTGGCGGTTATTAGATAGGAAGCATCCTTAGAGACCTGAGAGACAGACTGATTCCTGTTGACCACAAGAAAGGATGTTCGATCCGCAGCATCCTGGCCTCTAAGGTTAGTCATTGCTACACTGATATATCATATACTAAATTGTATACCTGAAAGCACCACACTGCTACTTTTGCAATATTTCAATTATATTATGTTAACTGTTCATTATTTACAGATATTGCACAATCAATATTTACGCAGATAATATTTTATATGTCATATTAATTATTTACATTTATTTTTAATTCATTTGTAGCTTAATGATAGATAATCAGAGAAAAACAAGAAATTTAACTTAGCTACTTCACGAATGTGCAGTGAAAGAATGTCCTAAAGACCATATTATACTAATTTATAGATCCTTGCTGTTATATGAGAACTGTGCATGCAGACAGCTAGGCCAACCAGTGATGTCCGATCCACACATGAGAGTACCACACGCCTCTCATATTAGTCGGTTTACAGGCATGTCATATGCATCATGGACCCACACAGACGGCAGACTTGACAACTGACATACAATTATAAATTTACTTACAGAGTATTAAACGTATTTTACATTATTTACACTATCTGAGAGTGTATTCACTACCGACCACAGAATTAATGGTTGCCACTACTGGTGAGTGAGTTCTTTTCCACCAGACACCACACAAGATGGACCGACGGCTTTCACATCACCGTCGAAGGACAGGGACAGCACAGGTATTTACACCAATCCACATTCCTGAATGCGGGATCGAAATTGTAACATTTGGATTCGAATCTCGGGGCAGAGGTGAACGTTCAAGACCTCATAGAGCTATCCAATCTAGGCTGATTTGTTCAATACAGAATACAGACCTCTTAAGTGGTTGAAAAGAGAGAGAGAGAGAGAGAGAGAGAGAGAGAGAGAGAGGGGGGGGAGAGAGAGAGAGAGAGGAGAGAGAGAGAGAGAGAGGCACGCCCCCCCCCCCCCATGAGAAGGATAGTACGTGTACATAAGCCCTATGAGAGAGGTTCTTGTTAAAATCGGCTACGTCCGATAAAGCATGTGGTGCGCATTCGCGCGCATCAGAGCTTCTCTGATAACATGTCACAGGATTGGAAGCGAGTGCATGCCAATGATGTACCGAGTGGGTACTCGTAAAAGTATTTAATTATTCCGTTCTCGTTGTTATTGGTAGCGATCAGGACCAAAATAAAACGGGCTTTCTAGAACTGTTAACCGTTTCAAAATCGGCCCAGAAATGCCTGAGTTATCCACGGAAAACCCCTTAAATTATCTTTAAAATATTGCTTTTGACGTCGTTATCGCGTGTATATATTAAACTAAATACACAGTGATTTGTACACGTAGTCGATACGTCACTAGTATACCAGCACGCTGATTGGCTGGCGGTCGACCGATGATTGGATGAGTCGCTCTGACGTCACAGCGAGTATAAAAGGGGTGAAAAATCGAGAATCAGTAGCATCGTCGGCATGGAGACTGACCTGCCGAGAACTGACTGGAGGTGCGGACTAGACGAGTGGACCGGAACACCAACGGAAGATACAGTACATCACCATGGTTCCTTACGGCTTTCAGCTCACCCGCACGTAAAAGCAGTTCTTGGACTTTCCACATTAAGCAATTTTGGATGCTCTTGGATGGCCATCCGGGAGTAAAATAATTAATTAAAGTAATGGTTCCCACTTCCGAACGTTTCTAAAGGGAACACCTGCTCATGATGTAGAGCCACAGTGATTCTTGGTGGATGACTCGCCGGATCTGACAACCACGCTGAAAATTGGACACTAAATTCTGCACTGCATGTTGTATGTGTTTTAATGAACTTTTTGACCACAGTCTGGTGGACTTTGCTAGATGCGCCGTAAGAGCTATGCAACGCATCCCGCACCGTGTGCCAAGTTATGTAACTGCTTAACATTGTATACCGCCCTCTCTGTTAATGGGCAACCTTCAACTTTATTATTTCCATCGCTGGACGGATAACTTTCTCACGACCATATAGATTATATACTAGTTGCTGGGACTATCTAATAGACATCTTTTCACTGATGTGTTTCACTGTCCTGAGTGTGTACCGTATCTATCCTGCCTGGAGGAGTCAGTTTGCGGAGCCAACCTGTGGAAACCAGCTGCGGGAATCATCTGAGGGAATCTCGCGAGCTCCAGAGAACATGTCAACTCGCGCTATGAATATGTTAGCGCCTCAATTTCAGTAACATAGTAGCCTGTTCCATAGCGATGACTATTAGGTACTAAAGTAACTATACTAATGTACATCTAATTATTATTTCCGTATTTGGTACTGATGACTAATAGGTACCTTCCTGGTCTTAGGACCGCAATTTATAATTTCTTTATTACTGTGAATATTATTCTCGTTTACTGTGGTGCTCTCAGCTAGCCGCACCATCTAAGTTTATCAGTCTATGATACTTAGTTACTTAATTTAATTACAATCTACTTATTGCATTGGTTAGTTGTATATGGCAGATAGCCATCCAGTTAATACATGCTAGGAGATATTATACAGCAACATTTATATCCGCATCACTTATTCCCGCCATCATCAATTTTACACTGAGGTCGCTGACCATGCTCTAATTGTTTGAGCCCGGCATGTTACTGACTAAACCTTACTATTCAGCTCGATATGATAGGTTAAAATGTGTTAGGGACAATTTCTTCATTTAGAGATATATAGTGTACGCGTCTCTTCCGGCTGTTTCAGTAATGTAGCTCCACACTCCGGCAAGGTTGTGTCAAATTGGCCAATTACCTATAAGGCCTCACATATATTAAGTTATTGTCTCTTTCTATGATCCACCAGCCGTATGGCTTTATAATTGTTTGGATTCCCTATTAGCACATTGATCTGATCCGACCCTGGGAAACTATTGGAGATTTCCGAGCAGTGATGGTTAAAGTTCTGATTTACATACATCCCCCCCCCCCCCGTATCTTTGGATACATGTTAGCTAGATAACCCTGCTAATGAAGGAAGCACTGCGAAAACATATAGTTATAATTATGAGATTATTTACCGGCCAGCAGTGCATATTTGGGCATATTGGAATTTAACCCTAATGACGGGTCAGCTGTTAGATCCATGGCACGCGGTGATGGACGAGATGCAGATCTCCATCCAATTCATTGGAGTGATGGATATTCGTCTCTCTCCCACACCATAAAGACATGTTAAGTGTTTAAACTTGCTTGTCTGAAATGTAGCCATTGTCCAAGTGATGATTTATGTGGTTGTGGAGCAAGATAGCCAGATTTTCATCAAATTCGGATGCCTTGTGCCGTAACATGTACGCATGCTGTCCGTGGAGGTAGATGCTATTCCAAGGCAACCTACGGGAAGCTGTGCTTCTGCACCCATGGGACAACTGTATCTAAAGATAGGTAGGAGTCCCTGCCACTTGTGGCCAACGCTAGTTTCCGTTTCTAACAACTAAATGGTAGGTTAGACTGTAGCAGAAAGCCCACATAAATAAAGCGGCATCTACTAATACAGTATCTTTGGAAACTATGTAAGAGGGTGACCTGGGAATTCTTCGGAAATCGTTCGTCCCGTCTTCACATAAACCGGCGTGCAACACCTTAACAGTAGCTTCACCAGGATTTTCAGCACGTAGCATTTTCTGTTGAACAAAAGAGTGGCCCTTTTTGCCAGCTCTTTTCCTCCGCTTCAGTGTTGAAGGCATTTTCCTGTGATGGAGGCCCGCACAAGGCACTTTCCTCTCGGAACAACAATATTTTCTTTGTATTTGTTAGGGGTATATTAGCTTATATTAAGCTACTTAGTGGATGCTTCTCTTGCGGGGATACCTCTGCGGATTCAAGAACCTGTGTGGTACCTCCGGCGACACCACGTAGGGAGGGCACCCGCTAGCTCTATATTGTGTATTATTGTGCCCATTCTACTGTCAAACGATTCACCTTGTTTGTATAGTATTTATTAACATTTCTATTGTTTAATTAAAAATTATTCCGTAACTCTAAATTAGTATGGCTAGGCATACCGGTGATACTAATAGTTGGGATGAGACTGTGTGGTTCAATCTTGGCGGTAATGGTTGCACGGCCCCACTGGAACATCATTGTTTGACCGGCTCTAGAAGTCGGTCTTTGTACACCATGGATAGACATCATCCGGGATCCGCAACCCCAAGATCTGCAACCCCGAGATCCGCAGCTAACCAGCCATCCCAGTCATCATGCACTTGCAGGGCGATGGGTGGATATCTATCGGCGGACCAGCACGTACCCCTGCAAGCTACAAGAGAAAGAGAGAGAGAGAGAGAGAGAGAGAGAGAGAGAGAGAGAGAGTTTGAGGGCATGTGGTTGACGGACCGCCACGAGTGATGGACATAATGATAAGATATGAGTCAAATCCTCCTGGCTGAGCTTGCAGAGATGGCATGTTGGAGCTGTGGATCCGCGACTAGCCCACTTTGCTATTACTGACTAGTTGGTAGGTGCCAATGTTCCGTCCATAGAAACGATGATCCCCTTCCAGGTTTGAATGATGTTTGTGACATATATCACAATGTAGACATTTTTGATGTTGCGTCCCATAGTTAATTAGCTTCCCAGAAGTTTATGATTGCCTCATGAACCTGGTGCTTCTATTCTCGTTTTGTTAGGTTTGGGTAAGTAGAGTGTTGGCTGAAGGCAAGTGGTATTTCCTGAACATATCTTGAATGTATAAAAACCAGGAGTTACTGGATAGGGACTTCATTGCAAGTTGTCATAGAATGATTGTGTACTCACACTGTAATTGGTTGGCAACAAAATTTCTCAATAGACTTGGCGCTTTTTTATGAATTTCGCCGGTTACTGGCAGAATTTCAAGAAGCCCATACACAGCTGAATTACCTGTATCTTGAGCAAGGCTCTGTAGCTATTGCAGGATAGACCTCTGTACAAAAATGTGAATAGTGAAGTGGAAAAAATTATAAATTGGTTCAAAATTAATAAATTATCTCTAAAAGTTAACCAAACAAATTTTATATTATTTACTAGGCAACCAGAAGAAGCTACACGCCCAAAACTTTACATAGACATTCAAGTAATACAGGAGGCTCAATATGTTAAATTCTTAGGAGTCTATTTGGACAAACACTTAACCTGCGAGAAGCACATAGAGATAATCAAATCCAAGGTAGCAAGGAATATTTGTATCATGCACAGACTCAATTCATATCTTTCATCCCATATCCCAAAAAACCTCTGTATAGCACATTGATATATTTCCACACACAACATACTGCAATACTATCTGGAGCAATACATATCAAACTATGCTAAAAAATAAAATCACTGCAAAAGAAATCTATTAAACTATTTTCGCAAACAGCAGGGGGACAAGATACCTTCAAAAGAAACAGAATTCTAAAACTTGAAGCCATTGGAATGGTATGATCGGGTGATTGAAATGACTCGGCAACTCAGAACAGGTAACCCGCCTCCCTAGCATGCACTGCAACTGACCTACAGATGCATATACCTAAAAGCACACAATGGTGAAAACATCTAAGACATGATCCTCTCCCATCTGCGCATGCGCCAGGCCACTGGAGTACCTCCGTAATAAACAGGATTTCTTTCATAAGATGGAGCACACCACGTTCGCGCAATGTCGATGACTGAGTGGACACTTTTGGTTTGTAAATATGATCATTGCACAACTTCTTCCTCGCGTAATGGCCATGATCACAAAGGTTTCAGAGAATGTTTGATACCTTTAGAAATCTGAGATTTCCACTTCCTTACGATGACAACAACGGGTCAAGACAGAGAAAGAATGACACATCAACACATGAATTGTTGAACCTCCCCAAAGAAGACGATTTCAATGCAACCTGACCATTGAGCTCGTTAGCTCCTGCTTGATGCTATGAAAGCTGGCATGATTGTAAAACTGACTACTGATGGGCTGTTGATCACTTAAGGAAAGCTTGCCATTCGTTAAAAATATAATGAGATGCAGAGCTGAGAGTATAAACGTTGATTGCCTTGCATTAGAGGTTGTTCTTGGGCTGCCTCGGAAATGACCCTGGTTGACGGTATACGTTCCACTCCCTGGCTCAGAAATAATGGGGAAATGGCACTGTGGAACCATCAGGGATTTAATTGCTCAGAGCACGCCATCATGCATCTACATAGGCAGCGGAACAACCTAATTTTTTTGATGGCCGCCAATAAAAAAAGTGGCCAAACAAACAAAAAATACCAAATAACCATCCAAAATTCTTCTGGCTTCAGAAATCTCGCCTGAGATTATAGTGCTCAGAAGACTCAGCTGATTGGAAAACCTCGCCATGTCTCCTGACTCTGGATTCAATTGTACAATGGCAGGACTATTGACTTTGTTTACGCCAAACCATCACCTGGAATCTCCTCTGCCACCATCTACCACAAAGAGAACTTCGAGGGAAACCTCTGATCCATACTTGCCTCCGATCAAGTTTGGTTGCTGCCCCCTTTTTTCTGCCTCCCTTTCGGAGACATCTTACTCCCACAACAAGGGAACTTTTTATTCTGTGATCGCTGATTCTGAAATCTACCATTTCGTCTTTTGCTACCTCTAGTCACTCAATTTAGATGGACTACTCTCTTCTTCCGTGCCGCCTCTCTGTGACCATGCCTTATGCAAGGAATCACTAAACTTTTATCTATTTTTTAGGAGTACCGTTCACTCAGCTTGTTGTGATCTTTGGCCGCTGAAGACTAAGCCACTGCGCGACGTTGTACCATTGGAATATTCATACCAAGGTTGGTTAGAAGCCAACAACACCCACAATAGCAATGCTTAGACCAAGGGTCTGATGGAACAGTTGACTGTGATTACGGAACTTTACTCCATGCTTAAAAATCTGAATCGTGCATATTTGTTAAAATCTTAAATGTACACACTAATCTAACTTGCTTTTTCTTTACAGAATGTTAAATATATCGCCTTAAGCTCCTCTTTGATCAACCTTGCAACTGTTAGTAGCAGTTCTTTTTGGACTTGGAATGTTCCATAAGGAGATCATCTGTCTTAGCTGTCTCTAGCGGACTAGACTACGATCTCGAGCACTGTTCGGCGTGAAGACAAACTAATAGTGCTGTAACGGTGTTGTTCATTTAGCTGGAAAATAACATTGTAAGTTAGGATGTTCACCTTTTTCTTTGCTGCTTCTTTCAAAACAGTTGACACATTTCGTGCTAAGGCACGGGTTCCCCACCAAAAAGGCAGCTTCTTTTTCACTTGGGCCCCCCTCAAGTAATATATTGTTGCTGGTGAAATGATACGACCTTTCCTGTTAGCTCCATTCGAAGTTGCCGCTCTCGGTATGTACGCTCGGTCTCCCCAATCTGTGCTGCATTGATTTACAGCCCTAAAGAAGTGCCTTCTTCGAATAGGAAAGATTAGTTAGCTGAGACCTCGGTCTGCCACGCCCCTCAACTCGCCTTCCTCCCCACTCGAAAAAGAACTCACAGCCACCTTTCATTAATGTTCCGTTGCAAACGTCGCAATATTGCCTCGCGCCACGTAAGGTCACTCCCCACAGATGTTCCTCATCTCAGCTTCGACCAACCCTTAGGGAATAAATATTTTCAGTACCAAATGACTACCGCGACCAACTAACAATAGTTATATCGACCAACGAAATGATTAGCGACTGCTAGCAACTTAGCGACTGCCTACGATAAGATAGGAAAAGCCTGCTGTCTCGCCAACCCGCTTAGAACCCCCTCCATCTTTCCCACAGAGACAGTTTCCCTTTCACAGCTTCACAGGTCCTCCAGCCTCTGAAGAGAATATAGCTTGGATAGGACCCTGAAGCATTAGGGAAGCTAATTGCTCCCAACGCTGCACGTGTGCGCTGTTTTTGGCCAACTACTAAAACACAGAGCACAGTGCTTAGGAAACCCTAAACATTAGTGAAAAGACCCGCGCCTCCCTGTGCCTTCTCTCTCTTCCCCCTTTCCATTCTTCGAGACACTAGCACCCGAGAGAGAGAGAGAGAGAGAGAGAGAGAGAGAGAGAGAGAGAGAGAGAGAGAGAGAGAGAGAGAGAGATAGAGAGAGAGATAGAGAGAGAGAGAGAGAGAGAGAGAGAGAGAGAGAGAGAGGGAGAGAGAGCTAGAGAGATAGAGAGAGAGAGAGAGAGAGAGAGAGAGAGAGAGAGAGAGAGAGAGCTTGGCTCGAAAGCAGGTAGGAAAGCCACCTGCATCCATTTCGTATGCACCTGATCTGCACACACATTCCATTCCCCACATAACTAACCTGAATGGATCAATCTCCCTAGAACGACCCACCCATCGGTCTAGGTATGCCTTTCGACCATGTGCACCAGAGAGATTTACCTCGCTTGTTGCCGAATGAGCCATCACCACAGAAGCTCCCGCCGATGAAACTACTGCCACTTCCACTGCCACACCTGAAACCTTTTCCTTCGGCAGCACCTCTTCAACTGGTCCTGTCCTTTTGCCCGCTGCCGCCGGAACGGACATCTACATACACACCGCTCTCTTCCGCTTGGATTAAGGACTGAGGCGATGGTCCCCACCCCCACACACACCCACCACACTGGCGAGGAGCCCACTTCGTCGAGAACTCAGTGACGGACACAGGCAATCAGCCAAGCTGGGAATGCCTGGCCGGACTCACGCGCCCCTGGGTGGGTGTTGCAAAATTGGTGTCACCACAGTTGCCTACCAGCACTGCCCATGAGCGTCGGTGGGTCTTACCACCACTTAATCAAACCATTGCAAAATAATGTACACACATATAAGCATCAGAACTCATGAGCAAAACTGTAAATATTTTCCACTTGATTCGGTTTGTTACCCCACCAGAAATTGTCTTGGGATCCGCGGGTTGCCCTATCAATCTATCATCTCTTGTAAATAAATTTACATTTGTACATATTATCCAAAATACAAGAATTTGCATAGGAATTTCCTTTAAAAAAGAATTTAATAAAAAAACAACATAAAAGCAAAAAAGAGCAAAATCACCCAGGCTGATACGGATCTGTCTCGAACAATAACCATAAGCCAGACGACAACCCTAGGGATGGAAACGTGTGAAAAAGACCTGGGACTGTATGTGGACAGCAATCTCAAATTCGACAAATATGTAGAAGGCGCCACAAACAAAGTAAGCAGACTAGTTTGGATGATCAGAAGATCTTTTGACTACCTCGACCCCAAGATGATAGTCCTGCTGTTTAAAAGACTTGTGCGTCCCCATCTAGAATATGGAAATGTTGTGTGTCACCACTGTACAAAAAAGGATGTTCAACTGCTGGAGAATGTACAACACCGTGCAGTCAGAATGGTGCTAGGCTTCACGAATAAACCCTATGAGGCAAGACTGCAAGCACTCAAGCTGCCAAGTCTGGTGTATCGGCGTCTAAGAGGTGACTTAAGATTCGAGATTCAAGATTCAAGATTCAAAGTTGCGTTATTTCATGGTCAGAGACTTAATTTAGGTTTACAAGTACACTCACGATATGTATAACATTGACTGCAATATCCTCCTCCCAGCAGACACTGAAGAGCGAACCAGGGGCAACAGCAACAAACTGCAGAAACAATACTTCCACTCCAACATATGTAAGCAGTTCTTCAGCATACGAGTTGGTAACCACTGAAACAGCCTCACAGATGCCGCCGTGACAGCTCCAACCATGAAGGCCTTCAAAGGAAGATGAGGCCGCCATTATTCAGAAGGCATCTACTCGGTTAATTTTCCAATCATGCCCGTCCACACCCAATGTATGTAAACATACAATTTGTACAACGTACCGGACTACTAAGCATTAAAGATGAACACACGTGTCATGCG